>CAUYTI010048557.1:0-87532 GCA_963575145.1 Galago senegalensis
GAACACAGTAAGTAAAGCAAGTAGACTGCCCTCAGAATGGGAGAGGATATTTGCAGGTTATGTTTCTGACAAAGGTACAGAGAACTCAAACTTATTAATAAGAAAAGAACAAGTGATCCCATTTCACTATGGGCAAGAGACTTGAAGCTTCTCTGAGGAAGACAGGTGTATGGTCTAGAGACACATGAAAAAATGCTCATCATCTTTAACAGAGAAATGCAAATCAAAACCAGTTTGAGATACCATCTAACTCCAGTAAAGAGTAGCCCACATAACAAAATCACAAAACTACAGATGTTGGCGTGGATGTGGAGAAAAGGGAACACTTCTCCACTGCTGGTGGGAATGCAAGCTAATATGTTCCTTTTGGAAAGAAGTTTGGAGAACATGCAGGGATCTAAAAACAGACCTGCTGTTGGATCCTGCAATATCCTAAAGACCAAAAATCACTTTGCAAAAAAGATATTTTCACTAGATTATTCATTGCAGCTCAATTCGTAATAGCCAAGTCATGGAAGAAGCCCAAGTGCCCTTGACCCATGAATGGATTAATAAATTGTGGTATATGTATACCATGGAATACTATGCCGCCTTAAAAAAGATGGAGACTTTACCTCTTTTATGTTTACGTGGATGGACGTGGCACATATTCTCCTAAGTGAAATATCTCAGGAATGGAAGAAAAAGTATCCAATGTACTCAGCACTTCTATGAAACCAATTTATATTTACTAACACTTTCTTATGGAAGCTAGATCACAACGGTAGCCCCGGATGAAGGAGAGAAATGGAGTGGGAAGGGAGGGGGAGGGTTTATAGAGGGAGAGTAAACAGTGGGACCACACCTATGGAACATACTGTAAGGGTACAAGTCAAATGTATCAAGTATAGAACATAAATATCTTAACACAATAATCAAGTAAATGAGGTGAATGCTACATTAATTAGTTTCAAGTAAGCATTCCAAATCGTATAAAAAATCAACACATTGTACCCCACATATGCATAAATGTATTCATGATGTATGTGTATATGACTTAATAAAAAAATTAGGTTTGACAAAATTTAATGTTTGTGAACAATAAAAGCTATCAAATAGCTAGGAACAGAAGGGAACTTAACTTAATTCAAGCAGTATAAGAAGAGCCCAAAGTTAACATTACACTAGTCACATGACTGAGGGCTTTTGCCCTAGGACTGCAACTACATGAGGATGTCTACTTATACCATTCCTATACACGTGGGAGTCCTCGCTCGTGTGATAAGACAAGTAAAAGAAATAAAAGATACAGAGATTGGGGAGGGAGAGATAAAACTGTATTTATTCACAGAAGGCATAATTATGTATGTAAATAAAAACAACAACAAGGAATCTAGAAAAAAGAACCACAGGATACAAAGTGAAAAGATAAAAGTTAATGCTTTCAGTGGGACGTCAGAGCATGGTAAGCTTCCTATTCTACCCTACCCCTGGAGACTACATTTTAGCTTCTTTTTTTTTTTAAATTTTAATCACTTTGAATTTTATTTTTCATTTCAGTTGCAAATATCGAGACCAATTAAGCTTAGCTCAACGAAAAGAAAAGTTCCTTGTAAGTTACAGGGGCACTCCATAAAGTTTAGGGATACATTTCAGCTTTTATAGGATGTAATAAAAGCGATAACGGAGAGAATAAAAATTTGTGTCTTTAATGAAAAAAGTGAATCGCATTCCTGTAACTTGAAATTAAGAAAATAATGTAATTTATAATAGCACCTAAAAAAGTTAAAGTTAAAAATATGTACAGGATTGATATGTAGAAAACTGTAGAACTTCAATGAGAGAAATGAACCATCTAAATAAACGGAGAGACATTCCATGTTCATGGACTGGGAGACTCCATATGGTTAAGATGTGAATTCTTCCCAAATGATCTATGAATGCAGTGATGCTCAATAAAAATACTAGGAAGCGATTTTGTAAATATCTACAAAATGAATATAAATTTTCTATGGAAAGTCAAAGGACCTATTGGTTGGTTTAGTCACTAGAATACCGAACGAGAACAAAGTTGGAAGACTCACACTACCTGCTAAGAGGACTCACTATTAATATAAGGCATGACATTGGTAAAAGGGTGGACAGCTAGATCAATGGAACAGAAACAGGACCGAGAAACAGACCCACACAAAGTCAACTGAATCTTTTTTTTTTTTTGCAGTTTTTGGCCCAGGCTGGGTTTGAACCTGCCACCTCCGGCACATGGGGCCGGCGCCCTATTCCTTTGAGCCACAGGCGCCTCCCATCAATTGAATCTTTATAAAGGCACAAAGGTAATTCAATGGAGAAAGGTCAGTGTTTTCAATGAATGGTGCAGGGACAACTGGCCATCTATATACCAAAAAGAAAGTAGGCACAGCTCTTACTTCCCACATAAAAGTTAACTCCAATTATAGACATAAATATAAAACATAAAACTTTCAACCTTCCAGAAGGAATCACTGGTGAAACTCTGGGACCTTGGGCTTGGTGATAAGTTTTTAGATACAACGCCAAAAACACAATCCATAAAAACAAAACATTTATAATTTGGGCTCCATTAAAATTAAAAACTTCTCTTCTGTTAAAACCATTCCTAAGGGTGGTGCCTGTGGCTCAAAGGAGTAGGGCACCAGCCCCATGTACCAGAGGTGGTGGGTGGGTTCAAACCCAGCCCCGGCTAAAAACTGCCAAAAAAAATTCCTAAAAAATTGAAAAGAGAAGTTACTGAGTAGGAGAAAATATTTGTCAGATAAAATATTTATATTCAAACTATACAAAGAGTTTTCAAAATTCAGTGAACTCAGTAAGAAAGAAAATGGTCCAACTGAATATGGGCAAAATATCTGAACAGACACCTCCCCAAAGGACATATGTGAATGACAAGGAAGTGTGCCGGACATTCAGTGTCATCGTCATTAGGAAAAGGTAAATTGAAACTACCACAAGATACCTCACCACGCCTGCTAGAATGGCTAAAATTCAAAAAGGCTGAGAATCCTGGCAGGGATGTGGAGCAGCAGGAACTCCCAGCGCGAATGCAAAATGGCACAACCACTTTGGAAGTTAGTTTGTGAGTTTTCTACAAAGCTCAACGTAGCTTTGTCACAGGATCAGGTGATGGCACTCCCAGGGACTTGCCTAACTGATCTGAGACATAAGAACCTCCACTTAAAGGTTTATAGCAAATTCATTTATGATCATCAAAAACTGGAAGCCACCAAGATGGTCTCAAGAAGGTGAATGGATGAGAGAACTTGGCTTCTTGGAATACAGAACTGAGCGGGCATTAGTAACAGCCCAGTGTGCAATCATAGAGCAAAGCAAGAAAGGCCCAGCCCCTGGGGTCACACAGCCCAGAGCTGTGCAGTAGCAGAAATCCACTTGTACAAACACCGACAGTGGCTGGAAACACAGAAGTTCAGGTCATTGGCTCAGACGGACTTGATCATCTGAGATGTGGGTATAGAGAAAGGCCCTGAGGCTGGGATGGTGCATTTAAGAATAAATGAAAGCAGGAGTGTGTGGTGCTGACCTCACTGATTAGGAATAAAGTTACAAATCCAGATGAGGGAATACTCTTCAGCAAGAAAGAGGAATGTGCCGTCAAGCCACACAGGGAAGAGTCTTAGGTCTGTATCACTAAGCTGAGAAGCTAGACAGAGAAAGCACAGCCGTGAGGCCCTGTATGTGGCACTGGGGGTGGGAGGCAGAGAGAGATCACAGGGGAACTTGGCCGAGGGGGGTGCCCAGATGAACACAGCAGCAAAACCATTCTGTAGGCAAAATCACCGTGGTGTGTATCATAAAGAAATATGTGTTTAGACTTCATCCTGGGTACCTGACCCAGAGCTGGGAGGACCCATCACGATGGCCCTAGGAATGCACAAGTATGTGCTGGGCAGACCCCAGAGCTGGGAGGACCCATCAGAACGGCCCTAGGAATGCACGGGGATGTGCTGGGCAGACCCCAGAGCTGGGAGGACCCATCAGAACGGCCCTAGGAAAGGACAGGGATGTGCTGGGCTGACCCCAGAGCTGGGAGGACCCATCACAACGGTTCTAGGAATGCACGGGGATGTGCTGGGCTGACCCCATGGTGCTGCTCTTCTGTATGTGTGACAGCTTCCTCCCTAACTTACTGCGCAGAGTAGCCAGCAGGCAGAGTAACTGGCCAACCTATTCCCCCTCTTATCTGAACCAAGGTCAGAACTGCTTTCTGTTAACCTTCCAGTAAGTCTCAAAATTTTTAGCCAATATTTAATAATCTACCCTTCATCAAATTATAGAAAGTAGCATAATGAACAAGCTGGGGTCTCCTCTCCTGACCTCTTCCCTCTCTGGTGAAAGGACTGAAGACACAATTTGTCCCCTGGGGTGTAGCGGGGCAGAGGGTACAGTGAGGGCTGTGCTGACCAGTGAGAGCCGGGTCTGGGGCGGGGCTCCTGATGGCACTAGGTACTACTAATGCTGGCAGACACACCTGCTCAGATGTGCGGCAGAGCAGACGACCCAGAGAAACCAAGTTCATGGAAACAAGGCTGGCTTTGCTGGGGAGGGTGGACAGGCTGGTGGGTCAGCATGAGGCTGTGCTGGTGTGCAGAATCAGCTGGGCTCCTCTGCTATCTGGTCAGCTCAGAAGGCTTGCAGGAGTTCAGGCTCAGGCAGGCAGCACCAAGAGGAAAATTTATGACTAGACCTTTAACTCTGGTCACTTTAGAGCCCAGCAGCTCTGAAAATTAGATGTGGTTGGATAGTGTTTTGATGGCTTCTCCTGACCAAGGAATTTATGCTAATTTCTGTGACCCAAGGGGAAGGAGGAAGCATCTAAAGGCAAGGAATCCATAATTGCTTCTTAATATGTTTCCAAAATTCATCTGTGTTTTCACTCATCACCACAGTTGGGGCTGGTACAGGGACTGGGAAGGGAAATTTGAGCGGGAGCCCAGTGCCCGCTGCTCACAGCTTCTGCAGAATGCTGGGGGCAGGACACCCACTGTCCAGGACAACTCTGGGGGTCTGAAGAGCATCTCCCACGGAGAAACACATTAGCTCTTCCCTGCACAGAAGCTTTTAGACAAGCTCTGAACACCAGGATGGATATTCCTCCCTCCACAGCCAGGTTTCTCTGTGAGTTAAACTGCCGGAGGGGCAAGGGCTCTCTCTGCTCTGAGCTCAGAATGGGCAGCAGGGCCCATCCCTGTGGCCTGCCACTGTGAACCATGAGACGCTGGGGTCCCTGTGTCCTGGCCTCTCAATGGAGAGATTCCTGAGACAGCTGGAGCACTGGTGGGGCCCTTGTGTGCTCCAGGCCAAGGTACTCCCAGGGTGTTCACCGACAAGTTGCACTTCTCTGACAAGCGCTCTGGTGGTTCTGCTGCTTGAAAGGGGCCTCAAAGACATGCCTTCCCCTCTGTGTGAGATCCATTCCCAACTCCTATCACAAGAAGAGGAGATTTCGAAGGCACCCTGGGTAATCTCTTTCTAGGATGTCACAGCACCCCCTCTGTGTCCATGCCAGATTGTGTGCTCGTGTCCTGACTGAAGTGTGCAAAGGCATGGCCCAGAGAAAGGGCACAGGTCAGTCTACCGTGAGATGGCGCCAGCTGCCCTCAGCACCTGACACGGTGGCCAGCGCCCATCCCCAGGTCCTGACTCACTCATAGCCATGCACTGCTTGGGGACCCAGAGGGAGATTCTGTTCACTTCCTTTCCAAAGGTCACAGCCAAGGCACTGGAGGAGTTGAGGGGTGAGGGGCTTTCAGGTGTTATCTTTGCTTGGGGCTAAGAGTTTCGACTTTTACTTAAGAGCTGGTCATTGTCAGTGGACCCCAAGAAGCTGACGTGTCTGGTGAGCATACTCCCTCCAGTCCCCTAGGCCGGGCCAGCCAGACAGCCATGTTGTAGGTTTCTGTGCCATTGGGCAGCTGGGGGAGACACACAGTGGGTTTTACCCCTGCCTGAGGAGCAGACAGCCAGGGTGGGGGGCTGCTCTGCCTGACGGTGCACTCATGGAGCAGAAAGGGCACCTGCTCTCCTGAGCCATGGCCCAGCTCACAGGGTGGGAGGGCCTCTCCTAGGAGCATCTGTCTCCCCCAGGCCCCTGTCACACACCTCTTGAATCCTGGGGGATGACCTCAACACCACCCACACCTACTTTCATTTATTCTATTTTTTTTTTTCCTAAGAGACAGAGTCTCATTTTATCACCCTTGGTAGAGTGCTGTGGCATCACAGCTCACAGCAACCTCCAACTCGGGGGCTTAGGCAACTCTTGCCTCAGCCTCCCGAGTAGCTGGGACTATAGGCACCTGCCACAACACCTGGCTCTTTTTTTGTTGTTGTTGTTGCAGTTTGGCTGGGGCCAGGTTTAAACCCACCACCCTCACTCAGTATATGGGGCTGGCACCCTACCCACTGAGCCATAGGCGCCGCCCCTTTCATTTAATTTTAAATGCACCATCCCAGCCTCAGAGCCTTTCTCTGCATCCGCATCTCAGATGATCAAGTCCAGCTGAGCCAATGACCTGAACTTCTGTGTTTCCAGCCACCGTTGGTGTTTGTAGAAGTGGATTTCTGCTACTGCACTGCACTCAGCTGTCTGACCCCATGGGCTGGGTCTTTCTTGCTTTGCTCTGTCATTACGCACTGGGCCTGTTATTAATTATGGCTCAGTTCTATATTTTAAAAGCCCACAATTTTGGACTGAGGCTACGATGAAAAACATTGAGTGTTGGCTTACATCTGCTTTCACACGGGGTGAGGGTTGGCGTTGGATGGCAGGAAGCGGAGTTTGTTACAGGATTGAAAGCTCCAGGCAGCAGTGTTAGACAATTTTTCTCTAGCTGGGAACCTGGGGGTGGTGGGGACAAGGGGTCAATCACCAGCATGTAGTGTGGGGACATCCCCATGCCTCCTATCTGTCTTTGCCGCTCCTAGGAACAAAAAGCCTGCTTCCTAGAGTCTGGGAGCTGGCCACGGTGGAGGAAGGGAGTAAAAAGAGATGAGCTCACAGGGTCAGCTCATGAAAGGTTTTGTAAGCCAAGCATAGGAGTTTGGACTGCATTCTGCAGTGCAGGCAATGGGAAGCCGTTTGAAGCAGGGAAATGATCACTTCAGCAGCTGGATGGGTAATGGATTAATGAGGAGGGATTGGAAGCTTGGAGACCACTTAGGAGGCCACATCAGTGATCCAAGCAGAGAGGAGGAAGCTGTTTAGCAGGCAGGACTGAGGGCCTTGTTGACTGAGAGACAGAGGGAGAGGGAGGCGTTGACAGCTCCATGCTTCTTGGTTTGAGAAATCGGATGGATGATGATGTCAACACCCAGAATAAGAAACCCAGCAGGAGGAAGCTGTTTGGGAGAGGGAGAGGATGGCTGGCTCAGTTTGGGACACACTGGGTCTGAGATGGTTTGGGGATATCTATAGTTGTGCAGGAGACTGGCCATGTAGGCCGGGAGATCTGGGGCGAGACCTCAATTGACTTACAAACAAGTGTCATCAGCATCAAGGTGCCAGTGGGTACCGGGCAAAGATGACGTCAACTAGGACAGAAACCCGAGAAGCATCAGAAGTGGACCCGCTCAGGGCAGGCAGAGGTGGAGAAGCCTCGGAAGGAGATGCTCTAGTGTCCTTGGGGAATTCTGCCGCTTCCATCTCATCTCATTCTCAGAAAGGATTGTCTCCCACCGGGGCCTCCCTGGGCCCAGGGCCTCCGGGCTGGCTCTGATGATGGCCACATTAGCGCTGCTCCTAGGCTAGCATTTCTCTAACCTGCACTTGTGGGTGTGTGGTGTGTTTGGTTTAGGTGGGGACAGGTGCTAAGACCTCCCTAAGGTCTGCTAAGTACCACCCTGGCAGACTGGGAAGACACACTCTGAGGGGACCTAGAGTTCTCCAATTCCAGAAAACCTGATGTGGCCACGGACTTTGCTTGCCTGGACTTGAGGTGCCTGGGACCTGGCCACAGTGGAGGAAGGGAGGTGATCTGCCTGCACCAGAAATGCACTCGGGGCTTCCCTATGTGACCCCAGGCTTTCCAGGCCCCCATATCATGCCATTTTTGCTACCATAACTTTTAATTTTTATTTCCAAGTTGATAGTTTTGTTTTTTGAATGGCTGTAACAAGGGAGTTCACATACCCATTCACCCACTTAAAGCACAACGTAGGGGTTTTCAGTACATTCACAGATGTGTACAGCACAACCAAAGTCTATTTTTATCACCACAAAGAAACCTATTCCCTTTAGCTACCCCTTTAGCCTCAGCAACCCGCACCCCACTCAGGCCTTGCAACCACAGATCTACTTTCTGTCTCTACAGATTTCCCTGTTCTGGTCATTCCCATAAATGGAACATAGAGTATGCAGTCTCCTAGAACTTCTTAGGGCTTTACCATCCCATCTGATAACTTTTTCTTCATGCCTGAGAAAGGATGTTGGGAGTATGCAAAGTGTCTGTTGTCTCATCTAATTCTCTGCACCTCCGCAGACAGCCAGCCTTATTAGCCCAATTTACAGACGACGGTGCTGATGTTAGAGAGGTTAAGTGACTTTCCAAGGCTCCAGAGACAGTGATGGGAGCTCAGGGGTGGGCGCCTAGCACTGGTGGCAATCATCCACTGAGAAGGGACAGGAGGGCAGCTGCCGGAGACAGAAAACCCACAGCAGCCTGGGGGAGTGGCTTCCGGGGACGTTTCCCAGTGGTTGGAGTGGACTTCCCCCTTTCACTGCTTCTCCAGGAAAGGAAGGGAGAGGCAACAGTCAGAGCGCCCAGACACCTGGAGCTCTGGGAATGTTCCAGACCAGAGAATTATGGTCATTATTGTCACCACCCCTGCTTCTCATGGCCGGTGCCACAAGGCCCCAAGATCCAGAGACCCAGAGGTACAGCCCATCCTCATCCTCCACCTTCACCAGGCTTCCGAATCCGGCTCCCCCACATCCACCACAGGGCACTTCTCAAGTCATTATAAAGGACAAGGCATGTGTTTTCAGTGTGGTTATATGCGGTAATGAAGCATGCAGAAAACCTCACAAGATAGATGGCAGCTTTCACTAGTGAAACTGAAAACTTGGTTAACTTAATAGTCTATTTATTACGTTCACTCTCTGAGCTTACAGCACCTGATTAATATTTCCCATCTCCTCCTTTGCTATACAATTAAAACCAGTAGTATGTGATGGCCCAAGCGACCCCAGCACACAGGGGTGTGGGATTAAGTGGTGGAGAAGCGGTGGGTGGGTGAGCGGTGGAGAAGGACTTTTTTCCCTGGGTCAGGGCAGCGGGTCAGATCCCTGGCGGCCTGAGTTCTCAGTGCTTCAGTCTTACAGAATTAAATATGCTGGAGGAGAAACGGACTCTTCTGCTGCCCACTGCCGGCCCCACTCATTCTCCTGGTTCAGGCAGGAGGGTGGTGAACCTTGGACAGGGGCACCAGTGGAGGTGGCCACACACTCTGAACCAGCAGGGAAAGACCGCTGAATCAGATAATGGTGAACCACTCCCAGAGTCCACCCTCCTTGCTGTCTGATCCTGAGAAACTGGGCATCTGGCCAACTTCTGACCAAAGAGACGTCAGGCAAGCTCTGCTGAAGGCTTTTTGGAAAACATGTTTTACTTTTTGAAAAGACGGCAAGGTGCAGTCTGAGGCTTGCTGGTGCTGCCCCTTGCTCCTGCCTGAATGTGGGCATGATGCCTGTGGTCCTGGCAGCCAGTCTGTGTGTAGGAGGCTCCAGGAGACACAGAGCCTGGTGTACGACCCCACTGCGTGGCTGGCAGCCCTCCCTGGGGCTCTACCTCTGGACCTTTTCTTAAGCAAACAGTATACGGCTTTGCGGTTTAAGCCACAGTTAGGAGGGCATTGTGCTACTTGCAGCTAAAAAAACATTCCCCAATGACACAAATAGCCCCCATTCATTGCACCCTAAGCTCATGCTCTTTGCTAAGTGCTTTGAGTTCATTTTTTAAAAATTTATTGCTCCCATTAAGTGAGAGCACACCCATCCCCCTCCCTCTCTGTATTAAAGCATCACCATATGTCCCCTTAACAGGTGCTGCTACTCTCTCCATTGTATAAATGACGACACGTGACTTAAGTGTACAAGGTCCCATACCTAAGAAGGAGGAGAGCTAAGACTTGAATCCAAGTCTGACCCAAGAGGTATTGTCATGGATCATGATACACTGTTACTGCATAGTAATTCACTTGAGCATAGAACCCTGGGAATGAGTGCTGTTTACATTCTGGCTGACGTCAGGTACTTAGCCTAAATCGAGAGGTTTGTTCACGTGAGCTTGACGTAAGCTGGACGTTGCAAACCCCAGACACAGCCGACCACAAACAGCCGAGAAAAGACACATTTATTGACCGGTTAAAATTAGTCAAGCTACCCTGACGTGCCACACCCATGGATGGCCAGAGAGTGAAATGCACATGAAGATAAAAGGTCTCAGAGAGTTAAAAGACCCCAGATCCCGGCCAGTGTGCAGCCCACTGGGCCCATCTCAGAGCTTCTGAGCACAGGGCAGGAATCATCTTCTCTATGGCATTTGAAAATTCTGAGAAAGATTAAGATGGTTTTGAAAACTGGGTCTGGTTCTCCCAGCAACACTTCTGTTATCTCTCCTAGTTGGGGAAAATAATCCAAGTTTGCAACTGTTCTTTGACATGAATTTCCTAAAAAAATGTGTGAACTACTTGAGCCCGTTCCCAATGCCTGGAGGTGCCTAGTCTGTGCCGAATGCAGAACAGATGCTCAGCAAATATCTGTTGTCTTTATGACCAGACAGGGTAATAGAGAAAAAAAAGATCTCTAAATGAATATGATGCATCCTTGTATTCTCCCGCAAAAAGGTAAAAAGCAGTCTGCTCTCTGGGTAACGTGCCAGCCTGTGGTACTCAGCACACAGGGGACCGCTTATCGATCCTTCCCCACCAGCCCAGTGCTCATCAGCTCTTCTCCTGGAGTAAAGCAGACATGCAGCCAGCAGCCCAGGAGGGACGTGGCCACACACCCAGCGCCCCTCCCTCCCAGCCCTTCAGACCATTAGTCAGCAGGAGAGAGGAGTCTTCCCCTCCCTCTCATCCCCTCTTGGGGAGGAACTATCTAGAGAGGGGGGAAAAATCAGAATAAACATATGCAAGAACTGGGGTTTAAACTCCCATGAAGATTAACTTATCTGCAGTAATTGCCTTAACTAGGGGATTTTTTAATGCTTTTCGAAGTTTCTTAGAGGAGGAAAAATATGCAGAATGAGTCTTATAAGCAGCCAACAGAGGAGATACTTAGAGTGGAAAAAAAAAAAAGGTATCAGCTGTAAGAAGCCCATAGCTAGGAAATTTTAAGGCACTGATTCTTGGGGATTTAATAAGAATGTAATTTGTATAATTAACCATTCATCAATGTCAATTTCATTAAATGAATGCCAGAAATATTACCTTCAGCAGCACGACCTAACAGGATTGGAATATATTATATGAAAAATGAACACTTAGTGGCCTCCCCCCCTGCTCTGTCTGTCACAGCAAGATTTGCAAGGCTGAGAAATAATTTAAAGGGTAGTAAATGAAACCGGCTAAGGCAAATGTGTGCATTTTGGTAACTAACCTCCATCATGATATATGAAAGTTCATGTCAAAACGTTTTCCTCTAGCAATGACTAAAGGGACTTGTAGCTGCTTCCCAGGTGGAAAAAATGTAAAGGAAAATGTCAGGGACTCCCCGAAGGTTCCCCTTGTCCCCCTCCTGGAAACAGCTTACTCTTTCCCTAGATAGGCTATCTGGGGTCCAAGAGCAGAAGTCGTGGGGTTTGTGTCCAGAATGTGCAGGCGCTCCCTCATACCTCCAGAGGAGCCTCCCACTCAGGCACTAGCTGCTCTGTCAAGGAAAAGTGATGATTGATGCCCAGTAGAAAGAAATCATTCTGAGTTTTCTTCCTGCTATTGCCTACAGCCACCAGGGGAGCACGGTACTCAAGGTAGGCGGGCCGATGAAATATTTGTAAATAGGGCTTATTCCTGAGGTTGCTCAAGAGGGGAGGTAGTTTGTAAGGATTTATTCATTTCAGTTCTCCGTGGGAAAAGCGGAGGATGGGGTGGGGGGCAATAACTTGCCCGTGTGTGTACCTACAGGAATGTATGTGCGCGCGCGCACACACACACACACACACACACACACCCCCACACACCCCAGATCAGCATTGCAGCCTGAGGGCAGTCAGCGCTTGAAATTTGCAAACTGGTATCATGGAGTTGGTGTCACACACAGTAGGTGCTCAGCCAATATTTGCTTAATTAAATTTCTTCTGGTGTTAGTCCCACTTCCTTCTCTTCTGCTTCTGGGTGCCTCAAGGCTGATAACACTGAATCGGTATTCCTCGGGAACCCGCCTTTCAGAATCCTGGGTCCTGAGAGGCATGAAATACTTTGCAAGCAAATAAAATGTACTTTTGAAAAAATGAAAACATGCAACAGAAAAGATGCTTTAGATTTTTTTTTACGCATTAGATTTTGAAAAGTTACATAATCTAGAAGGAAGAAAGAACGTATATTAATTTGGGAATCAGGAACCAGACGTCAAGATTGGATTTCATCTTTATGGTCATTTCCAGATTTAAAGTTCAATGTTGTTATTATTTTTTTAAATTCAAAGTAACAAAATATTCTTCCCTGTCCTAACTACTGAAAAGGCCCCCTTTAGGACTGTGGTGAAGGTGGAGTGGGGGTCACATAGCTGCTGTGTGGTGTGTGTCCAGACTCTGTGCATGGCCCCAAGGGGTCTGCAGGACTCAAGACCATTTGATTCTCTATTCTCTTCCAAAGCATTTCTTGGATGAGTTCCCTCCCACCTACCCCGCAGTCAGTCTCTCTCCTTTCTAACTGGACTGGATGATGCAGGGAGGGTCACTTCTCCTCTCTGAACCACAGTTTCTTCATAGTAAAATGAAGCTACCATCTGCCTCCCAGGGCTGCTGTGAGGATGGAGTGGGATGACCCTGTGATACAGAACAATGTGGGGTCAGTACTGGCTTCTTCATTCCACTCCTCTTCCAGATCTGTATTATTATCAGTTCTTAGGAGAGCACCCCCTTCTAAGAGAGGACAGGAAACCTGGCAAATCGATTCACCGTTAGATACCATGAAGTTACCACATTACCCTTTGGGGTTAGTCTTACGTCAAGAAAATACAGAAGGGAGAGGTTAATGTTAAAGATTTTTAAAAATCAAGAACAGAGTTCATGATGGAAATTCAGTCATCTTTCCTGAGCTACCTTTTGAAAGGATAGTCGATACTAAGCCCTTTGATTCTTATCATGTGGGCACCAAGACCCACATTTTCTGGCCCCCAAACCAGAACATTTGGGGTGATGAGTTCTCCAATCTTCTTTCAAGGGCACAAACCAAATGTGAGAGGTCAAGTTGGGGTTCTGAAGAATTAGAATGTGCAGACAGCCTGATGGTTCATGAGTAAGGGGATAGACAATGTGGCATCTGAAGACCCCCCAGACCCTGTGCACACACACACAATGGCTGAAGCCCACACAGGAAACACTGCTCCCTCCAATGCTGTCACTCACAGGGTCTCTGCATGATTTCAGGAAAGTCCCCAGAACTCTCTAAACCTCCGTTTCTTATCAGCAAAATGGGAAAGCTAATGGCACCTACCTTGGCCAGCTGTGCCAGTGTGGTGCCCAGGACATGGCCTGACACAGTCAGTGAGCAGATCATGCTAACATCAGCAAGGTTCAGGAAGGTGGGTCTACAGCATAGGAGCTGGAAACAAGTGTGCTGACATCAGCCCCCGGCCATTGTTTGTGAGGAGAGAGCATCTGCAATTATCCTGGCAGTAGGCCTGGCAGCCTCCACTCACCAAGATAAACTTGCTTATGGGGTGGAAAGAAGATGGAGTCCTGACACCCCAGCCAGGCCCCAGACACCTGTGGGTCCACCCATCCCGTGTCTGTCAAGGTCACTGAGGTCGTTCTGGCTTGGCCTCCTTTGAGAGACTGCCTCGGACTGTAGCCTCAGAGGTCCTTCCCAGGTGGTGGGAGCCGGAGCCCAGCATTTGGCTCCCAGCATTGGGGCCCCTCTTCCCTGGAATGAGAGCAGCTTGGCATGGTGTGGCCCCACCCGCTGACCACTGTGGCTCAGCTGAGCCTGACACCTGGGCAGTGGGCCCATCTCTGGAGAGCCCCTCAGCAGGGCCAGAGCCTAGAACAAGCTGCTCCATGTGGGGCGGAGGGGAAGGGAACCTGCGGCAGCCTGTGTCCCACTCTGCAGCGGCTCTGGGAGGGCCCTGGTCTCACCAGATCTATCTCCCCACTTCTGGAAGGAGGGGTTGGACTAGATGAGGTTTCAACACTGCTGTTATTTTGAACAGTAGAATCCTTTGCACAAAGCAGCTTGAAACAAAAACATGATATAGACGTGATATGCAAAACACACTGAAGCAAGACCCGATTAAACTGCTTCCCTCAGGGACCTACGGCACCTCCAGAAAACCTCTGGCTCTGATGGATTCTAGTGAAACCAATTGGCACTGCCACAACTGACCGTCTCACCTCCTGATTCTGGTGCAAAGCCCCTACCAGGCCAGTCTGACTTGACTCACTAATGACCAAAAAAGAACGTTTTAGAATGGAATTCATTTTGGGGGTAGTTTCCTCTTTTGTTCACATGTTTCCAGAAGGCATTTATGATGTCAGTGTGACTTATGGTCATCCTGGTGGGCAGTGAGGCTTGCAAAGGCCAGCTAATCCCTTTGCTCTGATGTCCATTACTCATCTCACCCAGGAAGGGCAGCAGAGGGGCAGTAGGCTGGTTGGGGGCAGGATGGGCATGTGGGCAGCACATGGGGAGCAGGGGACACTAGTGACCTTCAGCAGGACAGCCCCGTCTACCACCTCTGCCTCATCCTCTTCTGCCTCCCTCTGTCCCCATACAGGCTGTGCTGGGCTGAAATTTCTGATAGTGTGGGTACTGGCCAGTGTGGGTGCTGGCCAGTGTGGACGGCAAGGTGGGGCACTGATGTTGACGGGGAAGGGCAGGGGAGGGACGATTTCCTGGGATGGGACTCCATGCTGAGTTTTGAAAGGTAAGAAGGAGTTATTCATATAATAATAGGGTCATACTGAGTAGGAGGTCATCCTGGGAGGTCACACTGAGAAAGAGGTCACACTGGGAGGGAGGGCACAGTGGGAGGAAAGCCACATTGAGAGGGAGGTCACACTGGGAAGGAGGTCACACTGAGTGAAGGTCACACAGAGAGGGAGGTCACACTGGGAAGGAGGTCACAGTGAATAAAGGTCACATTGAGAGGGAGGTCACAGTGAGTGAAGGTCACATTGAGAGGGAGGTCACACTGGGAGGGATGTCACACTGAGAGGGAGGTCACACTGAGAAAGAGGTCACACTGGGAGGGAGGTCACACTGGGAGGGAGGTCACACTGAGTGGGAGGTCACACTGGGATGGAGGTCACACCGAGAGGGAGGTCACACTGAGTGGGAGGTTACACTGGGAGGGAGGTCACACTGGAAAGGATGTCACACTGGGAGGGATGTCACACTGAGAAGGAGGTCACACTGGGAGGGATGTCACACTGGGAGGGATGTCACACTGAGAGGGAGGTCACACTGGGAGGGATGTCACACTGGGAGGGATGTCATACTGAGAGGGAAGTCACATTGGGAGGGATGTCACAATGAGAGGGAGGTCACACTGGGAGGAATGTCACACTCAGAGAAGGTCACACAGAGTGGGAGGCCACACTGGGAGGAATGTCACAGTGAAGGTCACACTGAGAAGGAGGTCACACAGAGGGGGAGAGAGGTCACACTGAGAGGGAGGTCACACTGGGAGGGATGTCACACTGAGAGGGAGGTCACACTGGGAGGGAGGTCACACTGGAAAGGATGTCACACTGGGAGGGATGTCACACTGAGAGGGAGGTCACACTGGGAGGGATGTCACACTGGGAGGGATGTCACACTGAGAGGGAGGTCACACTGAGAGGGAGGTCACACTGGGAGGGATGTCATACTGAGAGGGCAGTCACATTGGGAGGGATGTCACAATGAGAGGGAGGTCACACTGGGAGGAATGTCACACTGAGTGAAGGTCACACTGACTGGGAGGCCACACTGGGAGGAATGTCACAGTGAAGGTCACACTGAGAAGGAGGTCACACAGAGGGGGAGAGAGGTCACACTGAGAGGGAGGTCACACTGGGAGGGATGTCACACTGGGAGGGATGTCACACTGAGAGGGAGGTCACAGTGAGTAAAGGTCACACTGAGAGGGAGGTCACACTGGGAGGGATGTCACACTGAGAAAGAGGTCACACTGGGAGGGAGGTCACACTGAGTGAAGGTCACACTGAGAGGGAGATCACACTGAGTGAGGTCACACTGAGATGGAGGTCACAGTAAGTAGAGGTCACACTGAGAGGGAGGTCACACTGAGTGAAGGTAACACTGAGAGGGAGGTAAAAGGAGGTCACACTGAGTGATGGTCACACTATGAAGGAGGTCACACTGAATGAAGGTCACACTGTGAAGGAGGCCACACTGAGTGAAGGTCACATTGAGTCAAGGTCACACTTAGAGGGTGGGCACACTGGGAAGGAGGTCACATTGAGTGAAGGTCACACTGAATGAAGGTCACACTTAGAGGGTGGGCACACTGGGAGGGAGGTCATACTGAGTGAAGGTCACACTGAGTGAAGGTCACACTGAATGAAGGTCACACTTAGAGGGTGGGCACACTGGGAGGGAGGTCACACTGTGCGGGAAAGTCACATTCAGAAGCCTGAGGCTCTGCAGAGCATGGCATCCCTGAAACAGCAAATGCTGAGTGCAGCTGAGGGAAGGAACCAGGACTGTGGGAGGCAAGAGACAAGGCTGCAGGTGGCATGAAGGCCAAGGTCACAAAGCACCTTTGAGGCATGTCTGAGAAGGCTCAAGTTCATGAAGAGGTGCATCAAGAGCCCCACCCCAGGAAGAAACTGAGTGACTCACAGGGCACTGTCCCCAAGTGTATGGAGCCCCTGGCCTGGCAGGAGCTGGACCTGATGTCCTCTCCTGGGTTGTCGCCACAGAATTCCTGGAGTTGACCTCACTCGCTCTCACTTGTATCACACAGTCTCCTCCCCGCTGGCACTGAAGGGGAGGAATGAACACACATGCCCCTAACAGAACTTGCTAAAATCCACCTAGCCCAGTTCTTTTAAAGCATTTTCATTTTTGAACTGTTAAATCCTGAAAACAAGGCAATCTCACCCAGCTGGCAGCTCTCCTATAGAGTATCCAGAAGGATATACACGGAAACCTCCAGGAATCTCCCTGGCCCTTTGCAGTGGCTAGTTCTGGAGACATTAAGGAAAAACTGCAGGATTTTCTATTAGCTTCCAGGAGATTTGATCACTTCCTGAGACATTCTCCTGCTCCCATCTCCCATACGCTCAGTTATTGATGGATTCATTCACGAAGGCATTTCCCCCCATTTCTTTATTTAATAAATTTTCACTGTGCTCTAACATGCAAGGCATGGTTTTGGATGTTGGGCACACACAATGAAAGTGCCAAAGCCCATTTTTAGGGCACTGGCAGTCCAGTGAGAAAGCTGAACAAGTTCACAGAGAAGGCCAGGCAGAGAGAGGTGGGAGGGACTGCAGGAGCCGCGAAGGAGGCCCAGGAGTGACCGCCAGCATTGGAGAAACTCTCCCACCCGCCTGCAGAAAAAGAAACCATCTAGAAGAAGGAAATAAAGGGTTCAGTGTCTATATAAGGCATCCAGGGCACAAGTTAAATTTAAGAGATAAATAATTTTATTTATGAAAATGTCAAGGGGAAGGAGATGCATAACTTCTCTAAAATAACTCCTGCCTCCACAGCTATGTCAACACTAAGAAGCCTAAAATAATCTGGGCTTGAAGACGGATGTAGCTGGAGAGCACGGCATTGTTGCCAACACTGTAAATTAGCAGTGCTGAGGGCATCTTCCCCCTGCCGGCCCTGCTGCTCACCTCTGGGCACCTGCTCACCCAGCCCTGGCCGCAGTCAGAGCATCTCTGATGAGGGCACTCAATCACCTTTCTCTGCCATCTGGAACTTGAATTGGGTACATGCTATACATAAGAGGTATTGATTGCTTATCAACTGTTGACTGGAAGACATGCCTCCAAGGACATGTTGGGTAGGGGCAGAGGAGAGGAAATAAAATAAAAAAGAGAGAGAGAGAGAGAGAGAGAGAATACCCATGGCCCCTTGTTGGAAACTTCTCAAATATTTGAAGCTAACGATGTTTTGATTGCCTATTTCTTTTTCCTTCTTTTTTCTAGGAGTTCTAAATGTCAATATTGCATTTACTGCTGAACAAACTAAAATCATAACAAATATAATAAAAGGAGAAAGTGAGCCTCAGCTTTCTGCAGAGAATGATTGGCAGCTTTGAACCCTGGATTGGATGGGCCTTTATCTTGGTGGCGTCAGCTCATAATTAAACAATAAAGGAAGGAATTGTTACTTGCTTTGAATATATATAGCCAGTTCTCCATAAGGAGGGGCAGTGTTTATTTTTTAAGCTCTGTTGCTGTCCCAGTTTTCTGTGAGGAAGGAAATGTGTGTATTTTATAAACTCTGTTCTTGTCTCTGTCAACACTGGAAGACTCAG
Source organism: Galago senegalensis (assembly GCA_963575145.1). Classification (NCBI taxonomy): domain Eukaryota; kingdom Metazoa; phylum Chordata; class Mammalia; order Primates; family Galagidae; genus Galago; species Galago senegalensis. The sequence continues at coordinate 18,692 of CAUYTI010048557.1, forward strand.
AGATGACATGATCACTGTCACAGAAATTTTTGCTTAATAACATCGAACACTCACCACCCAGAGCTCTCAGGCCCCAAATAGGAAAGGGGAGACGATACAGGAAGAAAAGACAAAAGAGAGAAAATAGTCGGAAAGGGAGATTTTTTTTCTGCTCTCAATCTTACGTTTGGCTGGCTCTAAAGCTATGTGGAAATGTGTGTGTGTGTCTGTGTGAGAGAGAGAGACAGAGAAAGTGTTGTAATCATGTACAGAGCACCAGCTGCTCCACCTTCACCAGGTGGTAAACCGACCCTCGTGATCTTGCAGAAAACGTCAACAATCTGAGAATTGTTATTAGGCAACTATAAAGAATCCTGGAAATAGTTAAGAAAGATGATTTTCCGATGAGCGATTATGTCCTCCCAGTGGCCTCTGGGATTGAGATGTGGCACAGGAAGTCGCTCCATCTAGACTTGGAGAAGAATGAATCACCTCAGGATGAGGCGAACCAGGCCACCGAGTCTACACCCTGCCCAGGAACTCGGGCCCTGGCCTTGCATCTTGTAACCTATCACTCAGCACCTGCACCCAACCGGTGTGCGGGAGATCACAGGCTGAGCCACGCCAGCACCTTGTAAGATTCAGAGGATGCTCCCTGTGCTCTGAAGGACAATGAGGCTTCAGACTTCCTAGCTGCCTTCTTGCCATCTTCCTTCATCTTCCCTCGACATTCCTGGGTTAGACATGCTTAATTAACCTATCCAAACTGGGATAATTATCCTATGCTCTCCCACAGTGGGAGATTAGAAGCGATGTCCTGTTAGCCAGCTGTGCTGGCAGCGTCCGTTGCGAGGGTCCAGCCTTTACTGTTTCACTTCAAGTCAGAGCAACCAGCTACCTGTCTTCCTGTCACTTTCTGTGGCTGGCGGGGTCTCCACAGAGGCTCTCCTAAGACTGACAGTTAGCACTGAAGGCATAATCTGCGAGTCAGATTTCACATGACCGCATAAGAAATGGATGCCCTTGACAGGTAAGCCCATAAACATGGGGAGACACTTGGGATTAACTGCAAATGGCAGGTGACACCTTAGAAAGCTAGTTAGCAAGGCAGGGACGGGACCGTGTGCTGACTCCTGTTCTGGGCCCAACTTGTCTCCCACAGCACACTGCCTTCCTCCAGCTCTGACCCCCCTGTTGCAGGCCCTGCTAAGCCACTGGAGAGCCTTGCCCATTTCCCCAGCCTCCATCTCTCTAGCACCTCAGCGTCAGCCATGCCATTTCAGAATGGGGGCTATTTGGCTTTGTCTGCTGTGCAGACCGTGTGGAAGACCGCCGACAGCTCCTGTCCACTTGCCTTAATTCCCGTGTTTGCTGACAGACTGTAACCCTCTCTTTACCCTTTACCAGAAGCTCACACCCCAGCAGGGACACTCTTTGAAGCCTAAATGCTTAACCATTTCTTTGGCTCCAGGGAATCTTTGAGAAAAATTAGTTCCGAGTAAAAATTTTTTTTTTGTCAGTCTAAGAACAGTTTTAGGGCAAGAATAATGGTTTGGTTCCCCTTTCCTCTGGACAGACTGATCAGAATTCTTCCCACCTTGCCTGGGATTACTCTGGAAGGGTCCTGGCTGGGAAAATGCTACCCAGTTCCTTCTGGGAAGGATGACTGTTTGGGCTGTACAATTTAGGGTTTTCTGCGGGCTCCCAGGCAACTCTCTGCGTCTCAGCTTTGAGTTTTTGCCCTTCTCGGCACCCAGATCCACCTTTTCCTGGATTCAGATGAATTCTCCAGTTGGCAAGGAAGGGGCTAACCCCTGAGCTAGTGAACCACAAGGCCTTAGGACCTCGTGTCTCACTAGAAGTTTCTTTTTGATGTTGAGGAAACTGGCTGCTGTCACAAATCAAATACTCTTTCATGCCTGGCAGTAATGGCTGGGAGATTTTCTGTGAAATCCTTGCCATTCCTTTTACCCATTTTCTATTAAGTGAGTTGTTCTCTTACACGTATTCTGCACACTAGATGACGTCAGCTCCCTGTGTGGCCAAAAACTTGTCTTGGTTTGTAGCTTATTTTTCACTTGTTTTGCAGAGTCTCAATGAACAGAAGTTTTTAATTTGATTAAAGAAACCCATATGGTCAATACACATATGAAGGATGTTCAATCTCGTTAATAATCAAGGAAACGCGTATCAGGGGCACATGAGCTCCAGCCTCACCCAGATGACAGCTGAGCATGGAGAAGCGTGCAAGCCGGGCACCGCAGCTCACACCTGTGGTCCCAGCACCCAGGGACGCTGAGGCAGGAGAGCTTGGCAGGTCAAGACCAGCCTGAGGAAAGCAAGAGCCTGGTTTGACTAAAAATAGAAAAATTAGCCAGGCACCTGTAGTCTGAGCTACCAGGAGCCTGAGGCAGGAGGATGGCTTGAGCTAAGGAGTTTGAGGAAAGTCGATGATGACCAGAAGGTTCAGGGCAGGGATTAATCACTTCTGGCAGAGGAATGTAGCAGGCACAACACAGATTGCTATGAGGCTCTAGTTTTTGTTTGTGGGTGACTTAATGGATGTTCATTATAGTATTAAAAAGAAATACATAAATGTTCAATAAAAAAATGACCAGATTAAAAAATGGGCAAAGGACTTGAATAAACATTTTTCCAAAGATGGTATGTAAATGGCCAATAACATACGAAAAGATGCTCAACATTGGGCTGCGCCCTGTGGCTCAAAGAGTAGGGCGCCGGCCCCATATACCGGAGGTGGTGGGTTCAAACCCGGCCGCAGCCAAAAAAAAAAAAAAAATGCTTAACATCACTAATCATCGGGGAAAACAAATCAGAACAACCATGAGCTGTCACCTCACACTCTATAGGATGACCACCATAAAAAAAAAAAAAAACCCTGAAAATAGTGTTGTTGAGAAGGTGGATAAATTGGAACCCTTGTGCACGCTGAAGGGATTGTAAAGTGCTGCAAATGTTGCTATGGAAATCAGAACGGGGTCCCCCAAATAATTAAAAATAGAACCACCCTGTAATGCAGCAATTCCCCTTCTGGGTATATCCCTTCAAAATTGAAAGGCGTGGAAATGTATTTGCACGCCTGTGTTCACAGAAGCACACTGTTCACACAGCCAAGTGTTCATCTGAGGAACAGACGGACAAAATGACGCCTAGACACACAGTTGTGTTATTCAGCTTCAAAAAGGAGGACACCCTGTCACACGCTACAACGCGACACCCTGTCACACGCTACAACACAAATAAACCTTGCGAACGTTGCACTCAATGAAATAATCCAGTGACAAAAGGACAGACACTGGACGATTCCACTGATTTGAGGGTCTGATGCGTCACATTCATAGAAACACCAAGTAGGCTGGGGATTACCAGGGCACGTGACCTCTTCCTGGATCCACCCCAATGCAATAGTAACACGGTGTGGAGACTGGTTCCCACCCTGGGCATCTGAGCTGGCCAGCAGCACCTGGAAGAGCCTGGGCCTGCTGGTTCCCAGCCTGCCTCTGCTTTGCCCCTGGGAAGTTTGCTGCCTCCAGTGACCATGCCGGTCTAAAGTGCTGAGTGAGGACAGACACACAGCCAGCCACCTGTGTCATCACTGGCAGTGGCTAGACAACTACCAGACATGAAAGGGAGGCCATCAGAGACCAGCTGTCCCCTCGCTGGCCCTGCAGGTGACTGCAGATGGGTGAATAAGTCTAGCTCGATTCAGCTGAGCCTGGCCTGGGTTAGCAAAACCACACAGGCACAGAGGGAGATAGTCAGTGAGAAATGCTTACCGGTTTTAAGCCATAAAGTTTGATGTTACTTTTTATATAGTAGTGGCTGATACTGTGAGGATAACTGAGAAAAGTCTGTGGGTCTATGTGTAGTTTTTTGTCTTCAGGGAGCTTACTGGACTAACACACATGACACAATTCAAGAACAATAAAGGATAATCTAAAATCAAATGTTAGATTGTGTGATCCCCACAGAGCAGCAATGGGGAACCTGCAGCCTTAAGGGAGCTCATGGCCTTCCTGGTCCTTAACAGGGGCCTTTCGACTGAATCCAAATTTTACAGCACAAATCCTGTCATTACAAGGGGTGCAGCAGAGAAAGATGAAGTTTTTCTTGCCTCATTCGGTGCTTCAAGAAGAATGACCTTGAAATCAGAAGGCCGCAGGCTCTCCGTCCCCGTCCCTGGCAGGGCAATAACTCAGGGCCGGATAGAAAGAATGGCCGGATGTCACACAGCTGACCTTGTGGGTCATAAGCTTGGCTGAGACTCAAGGTGAGAAGCAAAGGCAGAGGCCCAGAGAGGAGGCTGGGCCTGCGCACAGGACATGGGTGACTGGGGTGGACTGCAGGGAGTCAAGTCACATGAGCGTCCCCTGGGGAGGTGAAGAATGTCACCAAGGAAAGGAAGAGACCATGCTGGCATGTCAGGCACGGCATGGGACATGTGGCTACCTCACATGCCTACATGCACATGCACACGGGTGAGTGCCCTGGAGCACGCTGACGACACACCTGCACGCATGCAGACACATAGCTGCAGCCAGAGAAGGCCTTGAATCAGGCTGAATTTCCAAAGAGGAAATCTCAGTCCTCCACCAGTGGCTGCTGCTGTGGGTTTCCATGGCAATGTAAACTGAGGTGGAGTTACCTCTTAGCAATGAGGTCACACCTGACCCCAGGCAACAAGTGAGCAGAAACTGGACACCTCCAGCCACACCTGGCCTGGGCCGCTGGCCCCCTGCAGGGAGGGGACATCTAAATGCATCTTTGTGAAACCCAGCGTCCTATGCTCTATCTTCTAGTCCTTGCCCCGACCCTGCCCCTGTGTGCCTACCCCCATCTCCCCAGAAGTCTAGGCAGGTTGGAGCAGGGAGGAGGCAGCCCCAGTGAGAGGTGGAGGGAAGATGCAGATCTCACAGAGTAACTGGCGGGCAATCTGGAAGTGGGGTTTGGCAAGTTGCAGCAGGCAATGGGAGCACAGGCTCCATCCCCAAGGGAGCCACATGCGGGTTTTTCCTTTCAGAGTCGTCAGGCAGTAAAAGAAAATTGCAGGGATGGGGAAATAATGAAAAAGGCTCTTTGTTTTCCCCCCAGTCCGAACTCATAGCTCATCAAACCTTGAAAATGCTCACTGCAAATGGCTGTTCTTGTTTTATTGCTTATTTATGGGAATCTATTTAAAGTGAATTGCACTTTTCCCTTGTATCCTAGTGAGCCCGTGCCGGAGTTGTGCCTCCCCTGGCTGTGGCTGCTGGACTGGGGATTTAATCTGATGGTGTCAGCATCACGCTCCATGACATTTAAACACGGGGAGGGAGATACTTCAGGGGAGGCGTGGAGAACGGGTCTCCATTAGCTGTGGGCGGGTGCAGGGGAAGCTGTCCCTGGGGCAGGTGCCGGGCACTGACCGGGCCTTCCAACAAAATTCCAAGTTTTAATCCCACTGTACTCTGAGCATTGCAACCCAGCATAGCTTCTTAAACTCTGTGGGCACACTGTCTTAAAAACCTGGAAAGAAGTTAACACAGGACCGATGGTAATAATGACAGAGATTTATCACATGTACGGAAGTGCTCACTCAGCGCAGGGAAGGTGCTCTGTGAAGGCAGCATTCCTTTCTAAGGACAGGGGCTGGAAGAGACGGGTGGCCCCTCCTTTTCCTAACTTGTGTCCGTAGCCACGGAAGGATGGAGGCCCTTCTCTTATTCCTTTGCTCTGATTGGAATATCTGCTGACTCCCCAGAATGCTCTGTGTTGGGGGTCAGCAAACAATGGACAAATCTGGCTGCTGCTTCTGTCTGTGCCATGTTGTGGGGGCACAACCGCCTGCGAGGTGCGTGCAGCCTATGCCGCTTCTGTGCCACAGCGGCAGGGCTGGGCAGGCATGAGAGAGACCACGGGGTGCACAGAGCCAGGCACGCTCGCTGTCTGGCCTTCTCTGGGAAAAGCCTGCCAGTCTCTGCTCTCCTTCCCTGCTGTTTCTGGGGTCTCCTGCCTGTGAGATCAGGGAATCTCAGATTTACAAACTGTTCTAGCAGGAAGGGGTCTGAACCCCAGAGAACGGAAGTGACTTGTCCAAGAGCACAGTTATTGTCTGAGTTAGAAATACAGGCAGCCTTCCTGATTCCTGGCCCAGGGCTTGGCATCACTTCACAGTACCAATCCACAGGGAACCAGGACCACTGGGATTAGCTTTGATAAAAGTCTCCAAGTCACAGGGCCAAGAGTTCCAGTTGGTTGATATAGTGGCATTGCTCCCTCCCTCCTGTGGTGCCCAAGGCCCACTGTCTATCCCCCTAACCTCTGTGCCCCATCTCTGTAGGCTTGGCACATACCCCTGGGCAACTTAATTTTTAAACTTATTTTTGGTGGAGAAGGAGGAAGGTTGTCTCCAATTCATGGCAATATCCCAGCGCCCTGGCCCTGCTGCCTCCTCAGATGCTGTGGCTGGGGACGAATCTAGCTGTGGCTCGATTAATTTACCCTCTTCCTTGCTCTGAACCTCTCTTTCTAGATTTCCTAGAGTGGTTAATGGTGACACCATCTGTCCAATTTGGTTGTAGCTTCCCCATGTCCAACTTCCAGTCAGAGACCAGATTCTGCTTTAGACCACACAGCTTTAGTTCAGGCACTCACCCACCTGCCCTGATGTCCAGACCTGTCTTCCAGCTCACCTCTGGGGGTTCTCATCCCGTTGCTGATTGACAAGTCACAGAGGCTGCGCATCTCCCCTGGGGTGGCCCAAACCCCAGGGCACGACTCACAGGGCCCTGGCAAGAGGACCTCCCACCCCACAGCCACACCACCCACCTGCACACCCTGGCCACCCCAGTGACCTCACTGTCCCAGCACACTGCATGCTGCTCTCTCCAGACCAAGGGCAGGAGAGGGGTTCTGGAATGACGCTGGCCAGGGCTCAGGTCCTGGCTCTACAGTTTGCTTGCAGTGCAGACCCATCACCTATAGTTTTCAGTCTCAGTTTCTCACCTGCGTTATTGGGGCTACCTAAGGCTGCAGAGGATTAGATGGCACCATGCAACACCACACACATGATCATTAGACACAAACTGCACTAAGGAAGTGTTGGCTCTTTCCTGCCCAATGCCATCTTCATACTCCTGTAGCTCCCCCGGCCCAGGATGCCCTGCCTTACCCTCCCTGCATGTCTGACCCTCCTCCTTCAGGTCACTGCTCCAGGCATCCCCTGGACCTGAGTGAGTGAACCTTGCCACCCTCTCCTGGGCCCCCACTCCAGGTCTGTGTAGACTCGGGCCTACTCAGTACAACTGTACGTGTTTATCCAAAGATGGCAGGAGAATGGGAGCACACCCTAGGCCTGGGGTATCCTGCAGGCCCTTGGGGCTGTGGGGAGGCCTAGGCCTGGGGTGTGGTGCAAGCCTCTGGAACTGGAGGAAGGCCTAGGTCTGGGGTGTGCTGCAGGCCCCTGGGGCGGGTATGGGGGAGGCCTAGGCCTGGGGTGTGCTGCAGGCCTCTGGGGCGGGTGTGGGGGAGGACCTGGCCCTATGCTTCTGACCTGGACAAGCCATGTGACCTCCCGGGATCTGTTTTCTCCTCTGGAACATGAGGATGCTAATGTCCAATTGCCAAAGTGCTGTCTACAGGCCCTGACTCAGAGAAGACAGGCAGTAAATGTTGGTTCTCCCACCCTTTTTGGTGTTAGATGCTCAAGGCCTCTTTGCCAAGTGAATGATAAGTGAATAGTCATCATGAATAAAGCTCTCCAGTCTAGAGCTTTACACCCATAAGTGGCCAGAAGGTTTGGCCCAACCCCATAACCTGAACTCGGGTAAAGTAGTTGGAAAGAGAACACTGGCTCTTCCCTCCTGCTCAAACCCTGAATTCCAAATATTGGTCCCGTCTCACTTTCTGGGGGGCTCAGCTTCTCCTGGGGCTTCCAGGTAGGTCCCAGGTGCTCTGACCCCTCCCTAGGATTGGTTACTAGATGTCCGACTCGGGCTGCAGACAGGCTGCCACATTCTTGATGGGCACTTGAGGGTGTTTGTTGGGGATCAGGGATGTTGGGGTGAGGAGGAGGAAGGAAGAGGAGATGAGAAGTGATGAGGAGGGACAGCGAGGGGAGGCTCGGGGCACACAGGCGCCAGGAAGGGGAGATGGCGAGGCTGGGGAAGTCTGAGCAAACGCAAAGTCAAGCACAATAATAATTTGGGCAAAATGGCAAATGGCACAGCTGAGGAGGAAATAGCATTGTGAATGTAAAAACTCTTAAATGGAGCGCAGATGGGAGGGAAAAGTGTAATCTTCTGGAAAAGCCTCTAATTGTCTGCCCACACTAATAATTTCAGCAAACGCTCCCTCTCTCCCTCCTGCGTATAATTACACCATTCCATCTGTCTATCAGCAGGTTTTTTACTGTGCCTCACTGCTACCGCGTTCTTGGGCTCACGGAGAGATGAGGGGTTTTTGAAGATTTAAGAATCCTTCTGACACGTATCCTGAAGAAAAGACACCCAGGAGAGACAAATCTCTCTCCTAGACCTGCTAAGACTCCATTTAAAAAAAAAGTCATATAATCTCTCCAAATGTGATTAGGGAGTCCAAAGGAGGCAGGGCCACATGGTCCCTCCACCGTGGGTGTCTCTTCTGTGTGCTTGTCTTAGCGGGTCAGCCCTGGAAAGACGACAGGGTGTGGGCTGCAGAGAGGAGGGGCTGGTGGTGGCACTGGCCCATGTGTCCCACAGGTGGCTGGCCAGGAGAGCATCTGCTCAGGCCATTCCTTTAGTATGTCCTGGGTGTCAAAGCCAGGTTCTACCATGCGGGGCATCCAAATGGGAGAGGAGCAGCCAAGCCAGGATGGGTGTGGAGTGCCTGCCGCCCTGCGTCAGGGCTGCTCAGCTGGCCTGGGGACTGCTGCCCAGAGGCCGCATCCAGTGCTCTAAATGGCTTAAACTGCCTTTGGCTTATCTCCCTGCCCTGGCAGTGAGGCCTGGAGAAGGCAGGTGGCTTTACACGTGGAACTGAGCAGGAGGGCACTGCCCTGCATGTGTGGGAAGCATAGGACTCCCCATGCTGGCACTCCCTGGGCGGGAGCTGTGGTCTCAGGATGCTGAGAAGTCCTGCAGGGAGTTTTGTTTTCAGGTGAACATGTCTCCCTAAGTCATCTCTCCTTCCCTGCCAATAAATAGGTTGGTCTTAACTGCTGGGAGGGGTGGCTGGGAGGGAGGCAGGAGAGGCTGGGCCATTAGGACAGAGCCAGCCCCTCCACTTGTCCTCACACCATCTGACATTACAGTCCTTCACAGGCCTGGCAAGTGGATGGAGGAGAGGGCTGACCCCCAGCACAGTCTGCTTAGTAGATATGATGGTGTTTCCACAGGGAGGCCACACACTTCCTTCCATTCCTCTTGGGCCGAGATGGCCAATGGAAGGCCAGCACACCTGGAATCCTAAACTGCCCAGTGGCCACGTCCAATGAGTGAAAAGTATGAAATTTACTTTGAGTATGTTTTATTTTAGCTAGCATATCCAGAATATTATCATCTCAATATATAATCATTAAGTTTATTTATCAGGCATTTCACCTTTTTTAAGCTAGCAAGGCTTCACACTCTGGTGCATATTTTTGCTAACTGCATTGCTCAGCTTGGGCCAGCTGTGTTTCCCGGGTGCTGGCCATGCGTGGTTCGTGGTTCGTGTTACTGTATCAAATAGTGTAGCCTCTGAGCCTATCAAGCAGGAGGAAATGTATGCATACTTGTAATTATATGTGCATAATGATCACTGCAGTTTAACCCCAGAAAATCATTTGCTAAACACTTTCACGTACATTATCTCATTTGATCTTAGCAATTTTGTGAGATGACAGTTATTGCTATTTTTTAACAGATAAATAAAAATGAGATTCAGAAAACTGAGGTGGCTCAAGACATTGGAAAAGTAAGTTAACATCCTTCTTTCTTACACACATGCACACGCACACACATGCACAGGCACACATGCATACATACATACACGCACACATGTATGCACACACATGTGCACATGCACACATGTACACACATGCCCATACACACACATGTACACACATGCACAGGCACACATGTACACACACACATGCCCATGCACACACATGCACACACACACACACACCTTTCTGGAATACCCTGATGTGGCTGATTGGAGAAGGTGGCACAAAAACAGGGTGTTGACAGTGGGATGCACTTGGTCACAGGGAGATGAGAGATGGTAGGGGGAGAGTTCTCAGGTGAGGGCCAAGTACCTGTAACCAGGCCAACCATGAGGGGTGGCTGAAGATGAGATTCCTGTTAAATAACTTGGAATCTGGCTGTAGAGAGCTCTGAATGTGGGAGCAGGGTTGTGGACTTCCCTGAGCAGGCAGTGTAGGCCACTGAAGACTATTTAATTCATCAAATGTTTACTGAGCCCTTATGATGGTTTTGGAGGGGGAGTGAGGTAGCCAGAGCTTTGCCTTAAACCCAGCAATCTCGTGGTGGTGCAGGTAGGGTGGGCTGAGATGGGAGGGAAGGGCAAGAGGAGGCAGAGAAGCCCTCAGTGAGCCGCGGGTCTGAAGTGGCACAGTCCTGGTGGGGATGGAAAGGAGCACATGGATGAAAGAGGGAGTTGTGACTGACGGGGATATAGGAAGGAAGGCGTTGTCAGATGTAATGTCCACGTTCTGAGCTTGGAAGAATAGTGCTACCGTGGATGGAAGCTGGGGAGAAGCCAGGGATGATTTCTACACTGACACTGGAATCTCCCCCAGGGGGTGTGAGGACTCTATGGGATTGGAGAGGACAGAGGATGGGTGCAGTGATATCTTAATGCTCTCCTTTCAGCTCACAGTTTCTGGGGACTTGGAGAAGGTAGTTTATAAATTTCACTGGACAATAATTGGGAGCCATCTACCTGGAATGAAGTGGAGTTTGTTTCCATCAGTGAGGAGGGTAACCTGGCCCTATGCACCTGCTCCACTCTGTGGCCAACCAGGGAGGCAGGACATGTGAGTTCTCGGCAGCCCCCTACCTCACTCTTTTCTTAGCACTATAGTGCATGAGCTGTGTTTGATCTAAGCTCTTTATGCATATGCAGAATGGGGCAAGCACAAGGCTGTTTTGAGAATCAAATGCAATCCTGGATGTGAAAGCTTTTGCAGACTTCAGAGCACTATTCAAAGCTGCCTGGGACCTGCTGCATTTCCTCCCTGGTGGATGGACAGTGTCAGGGCCACCACCTCTGGGAGCCTCTGGCTGCTTGCATCTGCCTTGCCCTTTCCTGCCTTGAGATCTCCTAGGTGCTACCCGCTCTGTCAGGAGGATCCTCCCAGCAACCTCCCTTGCCAGCCCCAAAGTCCCTTCCGTAGACCCTCCCGATCCCCATAGTTCGTCACCTGCACAGCAGTCTGCTTCTTCTTTTATTATAACTTTTGTTGTATTTTATAATACTGTGGTAACTTACATGTCTACATCTGTCACTAGACTGTGAACTCTCCAAAGGCTGGATCCTTATCATTGGGTCATCTAGTGTTTGACACGGCCTCCAACACATCTCCTGGCTGCTCAGGAGATGTTTGTAGAAACGGCCATGTCTGGAACCACATGTCTGAGGCTCTGCTGCTGGGAGGCTGGGCTCAGAGCTGCCGTTCCAGATCCAAGGTCCACCACTCACCCATCCAAACTCCCACTGGCCACCACTCTGCAGTTATAGTTAAGGGATACGGGTCATAATCATGATCCATTCAATCCTCCTTACTCACTCAAGGTCAGCAGACCATCTCATGTGAACTGGAAAATATTCACACTCCTGAGAGGGTAAACTCTCCTGTCACTTGTGTTGGGCTGCTATGAGGTCACCTAACAGAATGGCCTTATACCCCTATTCCCTAAACTCTGCCATCTGGCTTATTTTCCCCTTCATCACAGGATCTTTCTGAAGAACCCATTGAAGAATCAGTATGAGGGCCCCACATTGCACTGTCCACACCATCACCTCACTTTACTAACTTCTGTCCCCGGGGCAGCTGAGGCCCCTCCCCGCTGACCCTCACCCAGCTGACTTGGAGAACTATCCTCAGAGGGCTGGAAGGTCAGCCTCTGGAAGCAGGAGTGTGGAGTCCTAGGCACCGTCTCATCCAGGAGCCTGACCCAGCACTCAGCACATTCACTCTCTCCTGTAAAATGCCCTCCACGCCCCACAATGTCAAACAGCCCTGACTCTGTGGTGGGCAGACATCTCTCTGAGACCTCCCTGAGGAGCATGGCATTCACCCTCACACCCTGCTTCAGCACTTTTGGGCTAATGAGCTCTGTTAGTGCCTTTGAACTCAGCTCCTGCCTCAGCCCTTCCCAGCAATCCGGTTTGGCTGTGTAGACAAAGCTAGAATTAAGGCCTATGGATTCATTTCATTTAATAAGAACCCATAAAAGTCATCCCAGGAGCCCATTCATCCCAAAATAGCCTGTGAAGGCTTGAACATACGTCGGTGTCCCTTTGCAGAAGCCACACTGCATTGTCATGAAAGGGCCATTTGAACAAGGGAGCTACAGGGAAATTATCTCAATGCATTTCAATCACTGTGCGCCATCAAGGTCCACTTCCCAGGGACACAGTCCCTTTGACAATAAGCGAACTGCATGACTGGTGTGTATGTGTGGGTGCACGTGTGTCACCCCCTCCTGACAGAGTCCCAGATAAGCCTGCGTCACAGGTGGCTGGTCTATGTATAAATTTGGCATAAACCCCAGGCATCAACACAGCATGCTGAGCTGATGAGCCCCCGGACTCTCGGTCTGGGCGGGAGAGGGAGTGGGAACTCTGCGCAGGACCCCTGAGAGCAGTGGCAGGCGGGGAGCTGGGCGCACATGCTCTGAATTGGCGGCTGTTTCTCCTGCGGCTTGCGACCTGTCATCCTGTGGCCCATTGATGTGAAACTGAAGCCTCCTGGGAAGTCCCTAGGTTGGGCGCGTATGAATGCAGCTTCTCCCTGCTCAGCGCAGAAGTGCACATGGCATGCTGAAGGGAAAGGGGGCAGAGAAGGGAGACTCAGCCACTCCCTGCCCCGAGCTGGGCCGGTGCCTAACTGCTCACTGGGAGAGTTTGGACAAATCCTTCTCTGCCACCCACCGCAGACTGTCCATCTATAAAGTGAGAAGACATCTCATGAAGGTGGCGTAAAAGATTCTTAGGGGTTAAAAAATTTATCTTGTTAAGACTTTTCTATTAGTCAGTGCCAGGCAGGTCTTCGACTAGTGGTTTGACATTTGTAAGGTCTCAGTTTCTTTCTTTGAAGGGCTAATAACTCCCCCCTACCCCGTCCCGTTAATTTAAAGGTAAAGCACATGGCTGTGAGCCTGGATCAGGCTCCATCATGTCACCTGGGAAGCTTACTAAGGTATCTGTCTCCTGTCCTCATCCTCGTGTGTGAATAAGCCCACATCACACTGGGGACAAAACAAGCTAGGGGTCTCCCAAAAGGAAGGCATCCAGATTCACAATAGGCCACCACCCAGAGAGAAGCAGTGACCTCCTCCTTACACCATGCCATGGGACAAAAGCCTCTACCCCTTGTGTCCAGCCAGATCTCTACAGACCACCACTCAGGTCCAGAGTGGTAAGATTAGTGTGGAAGGAATCTTGGGGAAAGCTCTACTTGTGAGTGACAGATTCATAGCTTATCCACTAAATATAGCTTTCTGCAGCTCAATAAAAGGGTTCTGTTTCCTTAACATGTTTTTTTAACTTCTGAAATATACATGTTCATAGTAAGAATACAAGCAGTACAAAGAGGTCAGTCCCTTTCCACAGCACCAAAATCATACATAGGTCTTGTGCATCAGTCCACACACTTTACACCTGCGCGTGTGCATGTATGTGCACGCATGGTGCATGTGTACATCCACCTGCACACGCATGTAAATGGCAAACACACTCTGGTAACCACAGATCGCCACAAGGACCGGGCCGCTCTTCTCACAATGAGGTGGAACTGCGGCAGCTCTGTGACTCACTTTAGCCTCCAGAACGTGGAGAAAGTAACGGTGTGGAACCTCTGAGACCAAACTTTAAAAGGGTTGCTGTTCCGCTCTCAGGGGTCTAGAACGTTCCTTTTTGGAATTGGCCATTGTGCTTCCACCATGCCAAGGGACCCGTGGAGGAGGCTGAGGCACCGGCCAACTGCTCAGCCGAACTCCTGGCCAACACTGGACACTGACTGTTGGGCATGGTTAGCCATGGGGGCCACCCGGCCAGGCCAGCCTTGGGAAGATGAAGCCCCAGCTGTCTCCATACAGAGAGGATAAACCGTCCAGCTGAGCCCAGCCAACCCACAGAGTCATGACAGATAGTACCCGGTGGCTTTTATTTTAAGCTGCTGCATTTTGGTGTGGTTTGTTAAATAGAAATTGAAAGTTGAAACATGTAGGCTTATTTTATTCATTTTAATAACTACCTGGTAATTTGTTGATTGCCTGTACCGTATACTGTATTATAGGACATATATGTTATATCTAGATCTTTGCAAAAATATAGTAATTAATGTATTATATATTTGTCCACATGTATAAATATAGCTCTCCAAACTAAATTCCTGAAAAATGCTTATTAAGGTACATGTAAATTTAAAATTTGGGTAACTCTTGCCAGATTATCTCCCAAATGTGCTATACCACAAAAGTATATAACTGTGCCTGATTCTTTAACCCCTTACCCACAAGGGAATGAGGCTGTAATCAAACTTTAACTTTCCCTTGTCTAATAAATTAAAAACAAATTATTTTCCTTTTCTTCAATGATGGTTGAAGTGGTTCACCTTCTGACATGTTTACATTTCTTTTTCTGTGACTGTTCTTTGCCCATTTCCTGCTAGTTCATAAGAGCTTTGTCCTTTATTAAACTTTGAGGATTCTTTTCCCTCTTTGAATTTTAAGAACTCTCAGATGACAAATGAAAGAAATTAGTCAAAAAAAAGAGAAATTAGTCATTTATCTTTCATTTGTGTTGTAAATATTAATTTTTGTCTTTTGACTTTTTATATGCAGTCCACACATACATAACACATATTTTGTCTTATTTTATGGTTTTATTTGTCCTTCTTTCACCCAGGAGGAATTTTTTTTTTTTTGCTATCAGGAGGAAGGGATTCTGTTTAACTTTTCCTCCCTAAATTTCCAGCCATTTTCCTAACACCTTTGATTGTTAAGTGAACTCTGATTGCTTTGAAATCCTACTTGATCATATATATTATCTGTCCACATACACACCTGGGCCTATTTCTGGACTTGGTTTTCTCCACTTTGTTCCATAATCTCTATTCCTTTTGCCGGTGTTGGAGCCTGCTTCTCAGCCTCTCCAACCTGTATTTCTTCTGAGATTGCACTTTGCTCTACGAGCCAGGGGTAAAGGTGCTCAGCCTTTGCTGGTGGTCCCAACACAAGGCCTCAATTTACAACGCTAACCTAGGCCAGATGTGGTGAATCACGCCTGTGATCCCAGCACTCTGGGAGGCTGAGGTGAGTGGATTGGCTGAGTTAGGAGTTCAAAACGAAAGCAAAGTGAGACCCTGTCTCTATTAAAAGTAGAAAAACTAGCTGGGTTTTGTGGCAGGCACCTGTAGTCCCAGCTACCTGGGAGGCTGAGCTGAGGCAAGAGGATTGCTTGAGCCCAGGATTTTGAGGTTGCTGTGGGCTATGATGCCATGGCACTCAGTACGAGGTGACAGAATGAAACTGTCTCAAAAAAATAATGAAATAAATAAATAAATAAGTAAATAAAGTGCAGAGCCTCCCATTCTTCCTTCCCATAGACCCCTCCACGCTTCATTAGATAGTCTCCTTTCCCTGGACCATTTCCCCATAACTAGAAAAATTCCTTCCCATAATGACTCTTGGTCACTGTGGTTAACTTTTCTAGGAACTCTGTGACTGTGGGCCAAAACTCCCCACTTCTTGCCTCCTCTGGGAAAACAGTTCTTGTTTTGTGGGTCATTCTCCCATCTGCCCACTCATCTGCATTTAATGTGGGGTGCAGGGCACTGATGGCACTCTCACAGATGTCCCTGGATGAGGGGATGATTTCTACAGACCCTGGAGTACCATGTGTCATTTGATCAGAAAGAAACAAACCAACTCTGCCTCTTCCTCCAACTTTGGTCATGTGAAAGGAATCCCTGGCCACGGAGTGAGAAAATGTACAAGCTGCTGGAAAACCTGCCTGAGCTTCCGCCTCCCTGGGAGTTTCCCCGTCTGCGGCTGCTAAAGCAGGCAGAGTGAGGGTGCGAAGCCAGGCAGCTGAGAAGGCCCAGGATGGCTGAAACAAACAGTGTTGGAATAATGTCCTGCTTACTAAGGGCACTTAGCTGCAAAAGTCCTCCTACTTAGGAATTCTATTTATTTTTCTCTTGGAAAATGGGAAAGTAGATCTGTAATTCAGCTGTGAGCACCCTATTTTCTCTTCAAAGGGGATAACTGGCTGCAGGGGCAGACTAGAAGTGAGTCCTTCATCTCAGATTTCAAGCCTGACCCCAGGCACACCATCACCATCAGTAACAACAGCTTCATTAACTTGCTCTAGCTGCTGCCTGGGCTCCTGTGATGGGAGACAGGCAGGTGCCAGGAGCCACAGTCTTGGCTGGGTAGGCCCTGCAGGTGGACCTGGGACTCCGGGGTCCTCACCTATATTCAGCACGACATCTGTGGAGTCCACAAGCCTCCCTCCCTCCACCTACCATCCAGCTCCCATCTCTGCCAAATGCAGCCCTCTCCACTTAGCCAGGCTTAAGACCATGGACCGACTATGACCTTTCCCTTCCAAACATCCACTAAATTCAGCGTTTCTTCCTTTAGGGGGTTTCGTGATTCTGTTTCTTCTCTATCCCAGTGTTGGGTCCTGATCTTGGCTGATCCCACAGTTTCTGCCCCACCCAAAGGCCGTCCACATTATCTCGGCCAGATGAGCACTCTGTAACACCAGGCATGGTGGGTTCCTCCAGTCAAGACAGAAAGATGGCAATGCCAACATTGTGCTTATTTCATTTAATACTGTCAACAACTATACAGAGAAGTGTGTTTTATTACTCCTAAGCAAAAAGCTCAACCAATTGTTCCATCAATTCTGAATCCTCTTCTTGGCATTCAAAACCCCCCAAATATTGCTCTGGCCCAGTGGTTTTCCACTGGTGTTCTGTGAGAGGCTCTTAAGTGTGCCATGAAAAATTCCAAAGATCATAATTAAATTATTTTTGAAAGAAGTTCAAAGCATGGGATTTTCTTTTTACTCTTTTTTTGATGAACATAATTTAAGTGTGCTGAGGAAGTTTAACTATAGGTTCAAGTGTGCTGTGAGATAAAAAAGGTTGAAAAACACTGTTCTGACTATTTCCTTTATAATTTACTCTATCCAAAAACAACTCTCAGTACTAATTGGCCTATTTCTTCCCTGGGTAGGGTAGAGCCTTTGTGGGCCGAGATACAATCAAACACAGAGTTTGAAGACTACTGCTAATGAGAGGTTGTGGTGGGAGTAGGGGTAGGCTGAATTGTGTCCCCAGAATTCATACGCCTTAGTACCTCAGAGTGTAACTGTATTTGGAGATAGGGTCTTTAACGAGATTAGAATGAGGTTATCAGAGTGGGCCCCAACCCAATAGGACTGGTGTCCTTATTAAAAACGAAATCTCGACACAGAGAGGTCCAGGGGGAGGACAATGGGAAGACCCAAGGAGCAGACAGACATTCACAAGCCAAGAAGGGAGGCCATAGGGAAAACCAACTCTGCAGACACCTTGATCTTGAACTTTTAGCCTCCAGAATTGTGAAAAGGTAAATTCCTGTTGTTACGTGGCCAGTTGGTGGTACTTTCCACTCTGGCAGCCCCAGGAAAAACTGGTGCAGAAGTCCAAGTCGGCATTACCCATGGGTGCCAGGGGAGCTGAGTGGGGCAGGAGGGTGGTAACCATGAGAGCCGCTGTTTGTACGCGCCTTCCATGCACTGAGCACCATGCTGCTGTGTCCGCAGTTCACCCACTGTCTCTAGTCCTCACAGACACCCTGCCAGGCAGCTACTGTCCCAGCTATTTCAGAGACAGGGGCCCAAAGCTCAGAGCGATAGAAACTGAGAGACACAGGGCATGAACATCAGGCCTGCGATTTGGCCTGATACCCTCCCGCCAAGCTTGTGTTCATTCCACTATGGACACTGTGTCAACCAAACATGAGCTGGCAATGGCTGACCCTAACCTGTGCACAGACATCAGGCCCAGCTAGCTGGCATGTCTAGGAGCAGTGCCTGGTTCAGGAGGGCGTGCTCACTGCACCCATGAGGCCAGAAACACGGGACGTCACGGAGCTGAGGAAAGGAGGACTACAGCTCAGTGTGCCCCCCATTCTTTGCATTGAACCCCTTCCCCTTCCTATGGGTGTTCAGTGTGTTTCTGGAAGAGCCTGGACAGGGAGCCAGTTTGGCTTGCTGGGATGGCTCTGTATCATTCTGGTAACCCTCCATGGTGTGCTGGCCCTAATGAGATGAGGACACGGCCTTCAAAGCTCCAGTTAGTTTGTGCTAACTTGAAGGACAATTGGGAGCTTGAAGGACAATTTCTCTAAACCAGGCGTCCTCAAACTACGGCCCGTGGGCCACATGTGGCCCGCCTAGGACATTTATCTAGCCTGCTGGTGTTTTTGCCACTGCTGCCTGTCCTGCTTAGCAGCTGACTCATCCTGGGGCCTGCAGTCCGGCCCTCCAATGGTCTGACGGACAGTGAACTGGCTCCCTGTTTAAAAAGTTTGAGGACCCCTGCATGATGCTCCACACTGAACACCGTTGCACTTCATGTCTACGAGGAGGGAAGGCTCCCTTTTCTGTCCTCGGATGTGGTATTCCCTCATCTCATTTGGACTCAGAGTCCCTGGTGCCCTGAGGGAAAGCAAATTAGTCTCACTTATAATTAAGTGTCTCAAATAATGGTTTGTTTTAGGTTTAATAAGAAAGTGATCTCAAGTCAAATAGATCACAATTGATTATTAAGAACTGAATTACTGCAGTTCAACATTTGCCACAGACATGAATCTTATTTCAGAGTTGCTAAACCTCAATAAATGCCATTCTAATAATTAATTAAACTTTAATTAGTGCACGGCAACAGTCTCAACCTGACAGGTCTCTTCACTGTGTGCAGGGTGTGATAGGGACAGAAGGTGCCTGGAGACACATGTCTGATACCGGGTCAGGAGACCAGCAGCCACTTCAGCTCAGCTGGGGAGAAACCTCCTAAGTTCACCTGCCCCCAAGAAAAATCTGTGGTCTACACTAATCAGATTAGCCACTTAATTGCCAAACACTCTGAGCATTCAGGTTTCCAACACTAACCACAGGAAACTCTCAAAGTGTTTTTGGCTCCTTAGAGAAAGTCCTTTGTTTATCTTTTTTATGGATCAAGTGGGCATCAGGAGGATGGGCATACTATGAAATAATGATTTCCATTCTGACCCATGTCAGAGGAAGTAACCGCCTGAGTTTAAGGAGAATTTTTGACATAATTTATTAAGTAGTTTCCAAATAGTCAGCAGAACTAGCATCATGTTAGCTGTTAAACAAAAGAAGACTCATGTCCTCTCCCCTAGATACTCTGATTTTAGTAGGGGTGGGCTGAGAGGGCTGATTTAGTAAGGTTGGAGTTTAGGAGGCTTAGGAACCCAGAGATAGTAGGAACCCACAGCTGACCATGTCCTTAACTTGACCTAATTTACGTAGACTGGACTTGCACCACATATATGTGTCAGTACAGTAGGCCTAGTTTATGGAGACCTGTGTATGTTGATCTCCTTGGGATGATGTGAAGGTCCCTCTAAGCCATAGAGATGCCCCTCTCTGCTTCCCCACCTCCAGCAGACCCTGATACAGGTCAACCACCATGAACACTCAAGAACATGACATTCTAGGAACAAAAGAGCTAACAGTCCATAAGAAATGCCTCCCGTAGGGTCCAGGAAGGCCAGTCCACAATGGTGCCAACCTGTTCCCTGGCGTAGTGGTCCTGGCCTTTGCCATCAGCCGGGGCAACCTCCCTCTCAACAGTCCTCTTTGGACATAAAAGAGGCCAGGAGAGGAAAGCGCAAAGCGGCCTGCTGTGGTGCTTCTTGCTCTGGTAGCATTTTCTTTCTGCGTCTCTGGTGAGTCAGAGTTTGTGTGAATGTGAATTATCTGCAATCATAAAAGTGACAGCACAGCTGGCTGCCAGGAGCCTGGAGGATATGTGGGTTGCAGATAAGCAGGGAATGTGTGTGCGTGCACACGTGTTGCATGCGTGCGTGTGCGTGCATGTGTGTGCTGGGGGGCCGAGGCTATCTGCACTCATCAAACAAAGCAGTTTCTAAGTGGGGCCTTTCTGAGTATGGCAAGGGCCAGGAGGGACAAGCCCCTCAGAGTCCCCTCTGCTGAAGGCACCTCTTCAGGCCGGGGACACCTCCTACTGCCTCCACTGCCCCCACCCTTGGATTATCCATCAATCTCAGCATATCCCTTCTGTCTCCTAGGGATGTGGCAGGGAAGAGAACCTGAAGGTGTATGGTTGCTAGTCCTGCCTTCCTGGTGCTGCCTCCTTTCGCCCAGGAGCCAGGATGCAGGTAAGGTCCCGGCACCCGGAGCCACAGTGTATGTGAGGTCACCCTGTGAGTCCTATCGGAAGAAGGGGTAGGGGGTAAGGCCTTCGAGTTTGAGATTATGGCTTTCTAAGGTTGGTGACAACCTAAAACCTGCCAGCAGAAAAGCAGGTGAAAATAGCACTTTTTAGTTAAGACCCCATTTGTCATCTTGTTCCTCCTACAAAAATAAAGATGGTCCAGAAGCCACTCAAATCCCCTGCCAATCAGCAAGGAGAATTCATAGTCTAGGTGTTCCAAGGCTTTCTGGTCACTCGCCACACAGTCACTGAGTGTCTCCTGAGCTCTGCCATGTGCTGGGTACTGGGGGCTAGGTGGCTTGTGGTAGGTGCTAGATGCTGGGTGATAGGCTCTTGGTCTTGAGGAGCTCCCAGCCTGACAAGAGTGACAGACAGGGAAACCGTCAGCTGTCACACAGAGTGAGGAACAGCAAACCAGGTAAGCACAGGGGCTTCCCTGGTGCTCCTGAGACAGGGGTGGGGCTCGGAGGTCTGGGAAGATCTCTGGGAGGGGAACTGAGGGCCTGGACTAAAGAAAGAAGGGCATTCTGTGCAGAGGAGAGACAGCCATGCAAAGGCCTAGAGGCCTGAGAGAGAGTCCTGCATTGAGGACATAGGGACAACTGTCAGAGCAGTATGCTTGCCTGGCAGGGGCAGGGAGGGGGGCGAGGGTAGGGGGTCAGGCCCCAACCTGAGGCCTTTCATGCCATTCTTAGGAAGCAGAGCCACTGGGTGCTCTGAGGCATCCAGGAAGATGGAGGGAGGATCGCAGAGGCCCAGGTAAAGCATGAGGAAGGCCTGGACCAGGCTGTGAGGTGGAGGCTGTGAGGAGGGCAAAGATTACAGACACATCTGGAAGTAGACCAATGGCCTTGGTAACTGGTGGAGAGGAGCTAGGCATTAGCCAACTAATTACACAACTAATTACGTAATCACTGTGGGAAGCGCTCTGTAGGAGAGTGAGATGCAGGGCCTGGAAGGGGAGCTGACCTGGCCAGGAGTGGCCCCGGCCTCCTTGAGGAGGAGAGGTTTGGCCCAAAGGCAGAAGGGGGAGTAGGAAATATCAGGTGAGGTGACAAGAGGGTCAGGGGACAGCACCTGAAAAAGGAGCAGGGATCAGACCTGTAAGACCAGTCTGGCTGGGCCTGGGGTGGGGCGGCTGGGGTCTGTAGGCCACAGGCCAAAAGCCCTGTTATCTGCCACACCAGCACAGCTGGCTGTAGTGGGGGACACAGCTGCACCCTCACATCCTGCTACACTGGGTCAGGACTAGTGGCAGGGAGGGAGGTGCCCAGCACTGTGCAGAGGCAGGCCTTCATCTAGGGTGGGGCAGTGCTGTCAGGCACTGTGCCCGAGGGCGCCTTGCTGCCTCCTGCGGCTCTGGGCCCTCCCTGTGCACTACAGTGGCATCATCGAGGGGCTGCAGCAGAGAACTTCTGGGTGCAAAGCCTGAAATATTTACTTTCTGGCTTTCTTGTAGATCCCTAGGCTACAGCAGGGCGAAAGGGTGTGGGGACTGTGCCCCAGGCCAACCTCTGATGCTGGGGTTCACCTGGACCCAAGGGGAAGGCACCTGGGCTCTCTATGGGGGTCAGGTATGATGCAGTGGGGATGCTGTGAGGGGGCAACATTCTTCTAGCCGTGAGAACATCCTCAGTCTGTGTCTAGGGCGGGTGGTGCTGCTGGAGTGTTACTGGCCTGGGAGGCAAAAAATGACCGGCTGGGAGCCGGTGGGGACAAATACCCCAGTTGCCTCACTCCGCAGTGGGGGCACCAGGTCCAGAGCTCCCCAAGGGCCGAGTGCCAGCTGCAGGCAGTGGCATCTGCTTCCAGATGAATCTTTTGCCAGCTTCCCGCCTTCCCTTTTCTGCCCAGTTCCCCTTCCCCTCCTAGGGTTTCAGGTTTGCTGAAACAAGCTACTTGCTTTGAATCCTTGTCTCAGAATCTGCTTTGAGGGAAGCCCAGAGAAGACAGCGAGATTCCCCAAGCAGAGGGCCTGTGCACCAGATCCCTCCTAGGTCATCAGCAGAGTGTCACTTGCATAAACCTCCCCACCCTGGTCTGATGTGGGCTGGCCACAAGGCAGCTCTCGTCACCCCAGTAACAATGCCCAGGCAACTGACAGAGCCTCTGTTTTGTCATCTGATAATTCTGTTTCTTTCCTCTTCCAAGATAAATGTGTAGAAAAAGAAATAGGTTGAGAAAAACAGTCTGGGGCTACTCGGCCCATCGCCATCTGTTTTGTGGGCCAAGGATCTGTTTCTGGTTTCCTTCCTGGAGATCTGTGGGCACAGTCAGGGCCATGTGTGCGTCCACCGGCCCTGGCCAGCCTCTGAGGGGTCTCCAAATTAAAATGCAAGTTCTAAGTAAGTGCTCTCCTTTCCTGGGGACTGTTGACAGCTCAAGACCACACAGGCTCATCACTGTGATCTTAAGGAAAGAAATGATCAGGGCAAATGGTTCCAAATGGAGATGAGAAAGCTTTTACAGTGACAGGGAAGAGAGATTGCAGGCTGCTGGAGAAAATGCAGTTTGGGAGTGTAAGGGAACATGAGCCATTTTGCAAATCAAAAACAAGAGGAAAAGGGGGACAGCACGTGAAACATACAAAAGAGAGGCGCAAAATGAGATTAGAAAGGAGGGGGCAGGCAGAGGAGGGAGGGGACAAGGAGGAGGCGAACAGGGAGGGCCTCAGAGGAGCTAGAGGGAAGCAGACTGCGTTGGCCGAGGGGGCGCTGTTCCAGGCTGAAGAGTGCGGAAAAGCCCCGGGGTGCCACTGACTCAGCTCAGGATGCAGGGAGGGCTGGTTGCACCCTGGGCCAGGAGGACCTGCCAGGTGCCATGTCCTCACACCAACACCACACTGGTACCCTCACCTACATTTTTATAGGGATGGGGGTTGGTGATCCTTAGAGTTTCAATAGCTTTGCCCAGAATCACAGCAGCAGGGATGTGGGGAGGTTAGGATAGGAACTCAGGAATAAAGGACGTTCCAAAAGGGCCCCATCCCCTCAAGACAGCGCATGCTTTCGCCTCTGCTCTGGGGTGAGTTGGGCCTCTGATGGCCAGGGGCACTGTCTCCCCAGCAGGCTTGGGCTCCACATTCCTGGTGAAACTGGCCATACTGGGGGATTAGAGAGGCCGCTGGAGAGGCAACAGCTGGTTCATGCCTGCTGATTTCCACTTTGTCCTGGGCTCACCTACATGAGACCCGCCCGTGTTCTGCAGCTGTACTCCCTTGCTTCCCTCTTCCAGCTGTGGAATGGGCCTTTCTGCTCTGATGAGCTGTCTGCCATCTCCCTGGAAGGCAGGACAGAGGAGGACAGCGCGGCAGGTGCCTCACTAATGGTTGGGTGCATTTTGGGCAAAAACCAATGAGCAATGAGAGATAAAATCCTAATCCTAAGCCCATCTAATCCTAATCCCATTCTAGTGTGAATCCCAATATTAATCCTATCCTAATCCCACCACTAACACCAACACCAACCCTATTCCGATCCTAGTCCCATTCCCATTCTAATCCCGATCACACCCCAATCCCACTCTGATCCTATCTAGCCCTACCCTAAATTCTAGCAGCTGGCTGCACCTACCCCAGACCTACTGAATCGTAACCTGCAGGATTCTCTCAGGGACCTGCTCCTGTGCACTTCTCCCTGGCAGGCCTGGCTGGCCCAGGCTTGGGCAGGGCTGTTCCTTGCAACTTCTCCCCCATCCTCAGTATGTCTCTCTTTGGGCTGCCCAGACGCCCCAGCCTAGGGGTTCCTACCCATCTCAGTGAGCTCAGGGTCACTGCCAAACTGAGAAGGTGGTTTCCGTCAATCCCAGTGTTCATTCTGAGCCACAACATAAAATACTTTATTGTGATTACAAATAGCAAAGTTATTTTCTGCCGAGCCTCAGCATCTGAACTTAATAGCATGCTGTAATGCCACCCTGTGCTGATGTGTGGCATATTTAATATCCATCTTTCTTAGAAATAACAGTATTCAGAAATTAGAAGGGACTTTAGCAGTGAAATAATTAATGTGGATAACCGTTATAAACACCACAAATGGAACAAATACAGATGGTAGTAAGGAGTGATTGCTAATATGCTCTCCTGTTTTGACAGAACTTTAAATTTTTTCCTCAGGAGATTCATGGATGGAAGTTAAAACATCCTTTCTTCACATGGGACTTGTCTTTCTGGGCCAGGCACCCTGGGTCCCTGGGTCTGGGGTTCTCCCCACACTACCTGCCTGATGCTATGTTGGGTGGGGGAGATCTCTGTCTGCTGCAGCCAGATCGCAGCCCTCTGCCTCAGGCTCTGGCTGGCTGGGCCCACCTGGAACTGCAGCCAGACACCCACCTCTTCTGTGCTGTGGTTCTGAGGGAGGGGAAGGGGCTCCCTGGCTGGACCCCACTCAGTGCAAAGTAGCCCTTTGAACATCACAGTCAGCCACACTTGCCGGCAAAAAGCCACAAAGACAAATAGAGAGAGGGGTGTCTGAGGCACTGCCCTGCTGGGATTTAAGCAGTATCAGAAGCAGAAGGGCCAGCCAGGTTTCTAAAGATGGGTCAGAGTTCCCCAGAGAGACCCTGGAGGTCAAAGTGGGTAGAAGAGACCTAGCCTTAACCTTATTCTTCCTACTGTGGGGTAAGCCCAGCACTTTACAGTATCATTTAGTTTACTCTTTACAATGAGAATCTGAGCTGGTGGAGTGAGCTAGTATTTAACACGAGGAAACTGAGAATTAGGCAGTAAGTGACCTGCTAAGTTCACCAGGGGAAGGGAAGATAGGAGTGGAGCTGCAGGGGGCTTGGGTCATGCTACCCTGGCCAGACCGCCCTACTGTGTGGTACCCGGGGGCCCCCCTGAGCCTCTGCTTCCCCCGAGGACAGTGGTGTAATCTTGGCCCCCTTTCCCTCCAGTGCCACCATCCTTCCTCCCTTTATTTAATCATCTTCTTATAAATCTGCTGTGATATTGCTAATTTTTAAAAAGTGGTGAACCTCCCTCACCCCTGTTCTCCCCCACCCCTTCTTTGTGTCTCCCTCCATAGAACTTTAGGAGTCGCCTCTCACTGCTGCCTTCCCCCAATGGATGCGCCCACCTCCATTCAGTCTTTGGGTCCCCTTGTTCCCATTTTGCCCAGCACTCTGATGAGACAGCTCCTTCCTAGGTCACCAAGGGCTCCCTGTGGCCAATCCATTCTACAGTGCCATGCTGTCAGCTCCTCCCACCTGGACACGTGTTCCTGGTCTTATGCTTCCTCTTGAACTTGTCACCTGACATATCCTGTGTTTATTTGTGAACTTTCTGAGCTCCCACTTGAATTTCAACTCTTTCCTTTCAAGGACTTGATCTTTTTGGCCACCACTCTGTCCCCGTGCTCAGCAGAGCAGGTGCCAACACCAGGTACATGGTAGGTGCCCAATACCTGTCTACCGAGAGATGAATTTAGACCAAGGGTAGTTCCGGGGCCACTTCCTCTCTGTGTGCAGAAATCACAGGCACCCACAGGGTGGGCTATAGGGTGGGTGCTCTAAATACATATTCCTCCAAAAAGAAGGGTTTTTACCCCTGTGGTTTAAAATCAGACTCCATGAAATATGTTAGATTATAGGATGTATATAAAGAAATAAGAACATTAGGTGAGTAAAAAATTGTGACAGATAAAATTATTTTCAACTTAGATACAAGGGGGTTGAATTACTGTTTGCTCCCAAGCCCAGTGTAAATGAAGATGACCACCACCCAAATGGAGACACTTTCAAGAGTGAATGTGAGTTGTTAGTAATTGTGCCCAGCCACACACCAGGGCTGTCCTGGGCAAGCCTGGTCTGGTCACCCTCAGCAGAGAGGAAGGAGCTGGTTTGTGTCAGGTCTGGGGATGTGGGGCTGGTGCAGCAGGGTGAGAATTGAGGAGGGTGGCTGGGAGAAGGTGGAGGATCTGGGGACAGGACCTGGAGAAGGGGAACCTCCAGGGAGGCGCAGGGGAGTGCTGGGGCTCTGGAAGGGCTGGGAGAGAGATCTATTTCATGTGCCTGAGAGAGGACAGAGACAAACAGGTTCCTCAGGAAGAAGCTAATTGGGCACCAGCAGAGCTGGCAAGGGAGGGGGCCGTGAATGAGAGTGATTCTGGCTGGGAGCCAGTGCTTTCTGGGACAGATTGAATGAGAAGCATCATGGTGATTTGGAAAGAACTTCTGAGTCCAGATTGACTTGGTCTGCACTTCTGGTGCTCATTAGCTCTGATTACAGGGAAGTCACTGATTGTGCTCAGCTCAGTGTCCACACCTTTAAGACAGCACCTTCCTTACAGAATCTCAGGGGATCATGAGATAACTCGGCAAGGCCTCAAGCACAGGGTGTGGCTCCGAACAGGGGCTTCCCAAGGACAGAGATAGGGCTGAAGACTGGTGCAGAACAGCTCAAGGCCCAGGACTGCTCTTGCCACTGTGGTCTGGCAGGGAGCCCTTGATGCTGAGGAGGGGAGACGATGGGTGCCTTGGAGGGACAGTCGCCAGCGCTGTGCCCGAGGCAGATCAGCTACATGTGACTGACAGCAGGATGGCACCTTTGCATCACAAATGCTTGTTTGTATTCCTGAAGCTTTTGTGCCTGCTCTGGTCAGCAGAGAAAGATTCCCAGGAAAGTCCTTCCTAGGAACAGCCGGGACCCCTGAGCACAGCCATAAGGGCCTTGGTGACATGCCGTGGTCTCCCTTTCCGGCCTCATCTTCTGTATATGGCTCTAACCTTACACATCCCCTGCCTGCCAAACTGCTCTTCTGGTGGTTTCATTGTCCTCAAACACTGCCATCACTTCTCTCCTGCATCCCAAATCTATCTGCCTGGAAACATCCTCATCCCAGTCCCCACCACGTGGCAGACTCACCCAGCCCCAGGGCTCAGCCATTCCCTCTGTCTGAAAGGCTCTTCTGCGCACCTGCCTGGTTCACTCCCTTTCTTCTGACAGGAAGTCCCCTTCACCTTCTTAGGGATACTTTTCCTACTAAAATTTCAAATCCTTCCTCCAATATTTCTTGTATTTATTTTTCCTTTCCTGATGTATGTTTTTTCCTTAACACTTCCTAATATCTAACTTACACTCTATCAGGGGATAAAAAACTATGGCCCATGGGTCAAATCCAGCTTACCCCTTGCTTTTTTTAAATAAAGTTTTATTGGAACACAGACATGCCTATGTAGTTGTGTTTTGTCTGTGACTGCTTTTGTGCTTTTTCAGTTGTAATAGAAACCAGACGACCTGCAAAGACTAGAATATTTGGTAACTAGCCTTTTCCAGGAAAATTTTGCAGACCCATGCTCTAATTTATTTATATTGCTTATTTTTCTGTCTCTACCCCTAGAATGTAAGTTCCATGAAGGGTTTTTACTGCATTCCATCTCACCTAGAATAACATAATAGTCATTTAGTAAATACCTGTTTGATGAATGAATGAATGTTGAAAATTCTACCCATTGGCAAGGACCAGGTCAAATATCACCTTTTCATGAAGCATTTCTTTGTATCATAGAGATTTCTGCACAAAACTCATTTCTCCTACTATATAGTAAGCTCTGGGTGTCACCTCTGTCATGAAATCACTCTGTCTATGAAGACAGAGTTGACCCTTCTCCTGTCTCTTCCTCTTACAATCTTCTGTGGCTGCACACAGCGCACAGTAGGGATTGCATTGTTCAGCACATGCTGTGTTCCTGTAATGGACTGAGACCAAGTGGGCAGGGGCTGTGGTTCAATTATCTCTGTTCTAGGCAACTAGCTCAGAGCCTGCAGCACTGGCACACAGCAGGTGCTCAGTAAACAGGGCTGGATTCCCTCTCAGTAAACAGGGCAGCCACCCTGGCAGAGACAGGCTCACATTTAGCAAGGGCTAAGTTATGTCTGTGGCCTAGAATGGAAGGCAAAGAGAGCAGGGCTGAGCCAGAGAACGCTATATTGGTGGGACCTGTGGAGAAGAAGCCAGAAATGGTTAGGGGAAGAAGGAGGGGGTCACACTGTTTCACCCTACTCTGGCATGAGGTGATGACTTCTTAAAACCCACTCTCCTTGGCCTCCAGAGGCACATGCTCTGTGGCCAACCTTTACCTCACACCCCCCTCTGTAGGCAAGAAAGCATTTTCTGAAGCTGCCTCCTCCAAGCTTTTAACATGAAGGCCTAGTGGATCTCAGCTACAGCAAACACAATGTCTTCTACTCAGCTATAATGTGGATTCCTTGAGAGTAGTGACTGTCTTATTCACTTTGTTCCTAGTACCCAGAGTATATTGCTGCACGGTGCTCAATTCATTTTTGTTGGGTTACATACAAGATAGAATACGATGTGAAAAATGAAGGGCGAGGGAAAGAAGGAAAGGAAGCTGGAAGGACAGGACTGGCACAAATGCAGCTGTGACTTGAGCCTTGACAAGCCCAACACCAACCCATATGCAAAGTACGTCCAGAGGAGGTGAAACTGCCATTGTTTTCTTTGTCTAAGGCTCATGGGCATTTTCTTCTATTCAGGAACATAATCGCAGAAAACTAGACTGGTGGTCTGATTGCTTTCACCCAGCTCTCAATGATTAAAGGAGGGGAAGGCAGAGCCACGGCCACACGTGAGGAAAAGACAGGTGCTGAGGCCTTTCATTTTGAGCCTTTGAGTCTTGTCTAGCTCTTTGTCAAAACCAAACCTCCTTCTGGGGATAGAGGTGGAGAACGAACCCTCCTCCAGCTGGTCCCATGGGTGATCTAAGAGACGCCATGTGTCTGAGTAGGGGAAGAACATCACCCCTCTTTTACCCTTCAGAAGTTGGTGCTTCTGCCATGACAAGGGAAAGACCAGTTCCTATGTAAGATTTCTTATTCTTGTCTCTTTGAGGTGGGCTCGTTGTCTTTTAAACACCTGTGCACAGTGATAGACGAGACTCATCCTCAGACAGCCCATGTGCGCCCACACACAGGCAGACTCCCTGTCAAAGCTCGTTCATCTCCTGGACAAGATGCAGAGTGAGTGAGCAAGCAGATGGATGCCCGGGAGGTTCTGAGCCATGTCACTCCCAATCAGCCCTCTCCAAGGAGCCGGGTAGGACGTGGGAGGGGCTCTGATGAGGTGGGAGGCACCATGAATTTCTAGCTGAGCAAAAACCTTTCTCTCCCTGAGGGATGGAGAAGTCCCTCCAGCTGTCCTGCAGACATGCTGAGCCCGAGCCCAGGCACCTTTTAGCCACCTTCCCTTTGGAGTTCTCCCTTGCCCCCTGTGACTTCCAATGAGATGTCTTTTGAAAACTGAGATTGGGACGTAAGACTGAGACCTGCTTATGGGCCAAGAGTTCTTAGTGGACTTTGACAGAGGCTTTCTTGAGTTCCTCTTAACCAGCGATCGGCCGGCCAGTTAATCATTCAGGTGATAAACATTTATTGTTCCTGACTTTGTGCCAGGCAGTGTGTGAGGTGCAGAAGTAGGTGTTTTCATTTCTGTTTTTCAGACAAACAGACTGAGGTTCTGAGAGATGAAGGATTTATTTGGAAACTGGCCAAATCAGGAGTCAAAGGCCTGTCTTCTGGTGCCTGTTTAACATGACTCTAACCAATGTGGGTGGTAGGTGAGGAGTGGCCAGGAGAGGGAAGGACATGGGGGCTGTTTCCTAAGCCCGTGGGTAACCACTGAGGCAGGAGGCCAGGAGGACATGTGAGCCCGTGTGATGTATGGGAAAGGACAGTACGGTGCTGGGTATGCCATGAAGAATTAATCTCAAGGAGATGCTACTGAGCTCCAGAGATTTAACATCAGTGGCAAGAGATCAAAGATATGATATCTCTGGCAGAGTGCGCTATCAGGAGCGATCAAAGCAAAACAAAGGGGTCATTTCAGGCCCATGCATTAGCCCCGACTCAGGGCTCTAGGCATCTGGGAAGCCTGGAGGATTCGGGAGCTATGCTAATGCTCGCCTGTGTTTCTATGGGGAGGGTAGGGCATCTCCTTACCCTTCACTGGTGCTTGTCCATCAACAAGAACTTCCTGTGCCTGCCAGTTTGCTCCTGCTCACCCACAAGCTGGGGCCTCGCAGCTGAGTGTGTGTTTGCCCAGAAGGTTTCTTGCCTGCCTTGGATTATCTCTTTGAGGGGCTGTCCTTGTCAGGAGGGGGCAGTGTGAGGCCCATCAAGGCACAAGGCTGTAGGTGAGACCTGCAGCAGGCCCTTTCCACTGTCTTCCTGAAGACTCCTACTCACCCTTCAAGACCTGGCTCTGATGTCCCACTCTAAAAGGTCTCCCTCTAACTCACTCACGCAGGGTACCCAGCTGTGTCTTCTCTGAGATGCCTTCTTCTCTGGTCACACCCCTCCCCACACCCCAGCAGAGTCTGTGGCTGGCTTGTATGAGCCCATCTTCCCCAGCAGGTGGATGGCTCCCTAGAGGCAGGGCGTGGCTTTGCATTCCCAGTGCCCCACTCTGATTCTGGCAAACAGAAACTGTGGAGGCACATGTACCCCAGGTACGTCCCCATCAGAGGGCCATTGGGTGTCCATCCCTGCACCCAGCAGGTGGCCCGGACACCACAGGCCAGATTCTCAGAGCTTGGGCTGCCTCTTCTTCCTCACCTCTTGTCCCTGCTTGGAAAGTTCCCCACCACAAATGTCTTTTTCTGGTGGCTTCAGCCTGGGAAGGAAGGCTACAAAGCTTACAGACCTTAAAATAAAAATGAGTAAGGAAGCATACAGTAGTCCCCTGGCTTAGGGCTAAGTTTAAATTCGGAGGACATGGCATCCATAAGTCAGGAGGCCTGAGGCTGAGAAGCAGCACTCGGCTCTCTGCAGTGTGCTGGGCCCCATCTGCCTGGCATGGCCCCTGCTGCTCCCCTCTCCCTCCTCTGCCCTCAGGTGGTCTGGATATCCCACCCTGGGGGAGATGTTTTTCTGGTCCTCCTTCTTCTAATCTCTCTGCCTGCCTCACAAATTGGAGGATTCAATTTTCCTCCCAAAGAAAATCAGATTTGACTTAGTGGGATCCATTTTTACAATTACTGTCTCTGTGAGGACCAACAGGCGGGTGCAGGAACACCCTTGTGCCTGAGTAACCCCTCCCTGTGGGCCCAGAGACACCTGGAGCAGCAGGATGCACATCTGAAGCCCTGCGCCCCCCAGTGCAGCAGTGGGGAGACCCAGAAAGAGGGGATAGCATGGAGTCGGGCTGCCCTGGACACGGGCACCTCTCCCATACACCCTGCACCCAGCAGTGTGGAGAGAAGCAGGACTGCCTGGGAGGCTCCCTGCACACCCTGTGTGACAGGGGGACAAAGGCCCCCACTGTGTGAGTGGGCCATAGGGGGCTGGGTGTGGCAGGGCCCTGAGGCTGCAGTGGAGAGGGCATGGCTGTCATGGCAGTGATCACCAGCCCCCTGGTGCAGTCCAGACTGCAGGAGAGACAGACTCTCCTCCAAACAGCTTTGCAGCCTCAGGCACATCACTCAGAGCCCCCAATCCTCTCCTTTCCTGTGTGCAGAATGGGGAGAAATAACAGCCACTTCAGGCAGGCGCTCCAGGGACCAGCGTCTCCTGGGGCAGGTGCGCCTCTGGGTATATGTGCGGGTATGCCCGGCCCACACACCACGTCGAGCCTTTGTCCACAGATGTGCTCTCCCACTAGAGTGCAGCAGACAGGGTGGGTCTCCCCCAGCACCCTGCCTGGCCCCTCCAGAGCTCTGTGAGGTCTGCTCCCCCGAGCTGGGTGCTGTGCCAGGAGACCTTGGCTGGTAAGGGCAGGATGCCTGCTGCAGGCTTAGAGTGAGCCCAGTCTGTGGGCAGCACATCCCAGGCCAGAAAGCACAGCCAGGCCCTCTTCCCTCACCCCAGCAGAATGGCTGCCCCCATAGTCCAGCCTAAATCCTGCAGAATGGGGAGGCAGCAAAAACAGGTGACAAGTGTGTCAAAGAGGGGATGAAGGAGGAGTGAGTGGCCTAGTGGACTATGGCTAAATCTTTCTCAGGAAATGGACTTCTAAGAAACACAGAGCTCTAATTCTTTCAATCTAATTATTTTAGGGAAAAGACACAGTACATGGCTAAAGTGCAGAAGGACTGTCCACAGCCAAGAGGCTGACAGTGAGACAGAGCCAGCTCCCTGGACTGGTGGGAACTCACAGGGTGTGAGCCTGGGGGTCCTGCACAGTCCCTCACAGGCTCTCGGCACTCCCTAGGACAGGGGAAAGCCTGCAGCTCAGACCTCAGGCCCACTATGAGTGTGGGAGGCCACGGTGGCCAGGGCACAGGGATGGGACCCTACCAGTTAGTAACAGTGTGTGGGTTTTTCTCCTGCACTTAACCATTTCCAAATCTCCTGCATTCCTGAGCTTAACTGCTCCAAGAAGAATACTTTGAAGTGTCTCACAGACACCCCTCCTCTCCCTTCCCTGGCATTTCTGAGACATTTGCCTCTGTGAACACTTCCTTCTTCTGGAAACTCTTTTGTGGTATTCTTTTTGGGACACTCTCCTCCAGAGCTCCCGTTCCCTCTCAGTCTCATCTCCCATCTCCTCCCTTTCTCCAGTTGCTTGGGTTCCATCCTCAGCCCCTTCTCACCCAGAATACCCCTGCCTGGGACAGCCCTCACTCCCAGGGACGTCCAATCATGCTTCCTCAGTCGGGCTCTGACGCTCAGCCTTCAGAACCTACTGGACCTTTCCACCCGGGGGCCACAGGCCCCTTCAGTGTGCACATCCCACTATCTTCCTGCCGTCTCTGCACCAGCAGCACCCCCTGGTTGCCCATAGGATATCAGGTGAATCTATCTACTTGTCTGTGTTTCCCAACTCCTCAGCACAGCTCGCAAAGCTGTCTGCATCTGGTCCTGCCCACCTCTCAGCCCCGCTTTCCACTTCCCCTCTAACTCCTTACTTCAGCCATCCCAGGTAACCCACAGTTCTCAGAGTAAATCATGCTCTTTCATGCCTCTGGACATTTCCTCTGGTCTCAAGCACCCCTATCCCAGTGTCCACCCCACCATGTCCACCGTGGCCATCTGGCCAAGCTTTATCCTTCCAGACTCAGCCCAAACATAACTTGCTGTGGAAGTCTTTGGCCTTGCCTCCCACAAGTTATACATACTTCTATGCCTGTCGCTCAGACTGCTGCAATCTTCTTGAGGTCATAGATATGACTATTTCTTTCTGCAGACCCAGTGCCTAGCATGGTGCCTGATTGGATATAGTAAAGGGGCTGGGCCAAAATTTGCACACCCGTCCCAGACAGACTGGGATTGCAGTCAGGTCTTTGGACCTACAAGCTTGGTTTGCCTCACCAGACCTGCTGGCTCTGAGAAGGCCACTTTTAGGTCCCCAGCCACTTGACCCATCTGTCTCCCACTTAGCGAGGAATGAGAAGCTAATCCCGCTTGGCTGCGGCTGCCTCCTAAGTGCTTCCATTTATTCACGAGCTGAAAGACAAGAGCCTGGCCCCCCAGCATATGCCAGATCAAAAGCAGAGAATGAAAAGGATTGTGAAAGAAAGATGCTGGGAACAGGATTTCCTTTGATGGAGGCAGCTCTTTGAGGATGCAACTGAGGACTGTGGCCCCGGCAATGAGGAGAGGAGAA
Organism: Galago senegalensis; assembly: GCA_963575145.1. Lineage (NCBI taxonomy): Eukaryota > Metazoa > Chordata > Mammalia > Primates > Galagidae > Galago > Galago senegalensis. Next base: position 52,916 of record CAUYTI010048557.1, read on the forward strand.
GTAACCACCAGGGGTGAACAAAATCTGAAATTGCTGAAGGAAGGGCTGGGCCTCGCTAGCGCTAGCGGCTCCCTGGTTCCCAGCCCTGGAGGAAGGGGACTGGAGGTCTTATTAACCTCACCTCCTGCTGCCTGCCTCGGGCCAGTCCAGTCAGCTCTGTCAGGTGACCAAGGCCTCCTACAGGTGTGGTGATCTGAGCCAGAGACTGGGGAGGGAGAATTGTATGTAATGGCTAGAACAATATAGCAATTAATAGAAAACTATTATTACCAATAAAATGACTTCATAGTTTATGATAAACATTTATAAATAATTTGATAAATTAGTGTATGGAGCCTAGGGATGGAGGGAGGCTCAAGCCTCTGTCCCTAAAGTAGCCGTCCCTTCTCATGAAGTTGTCCCCATGAGAAAGCAGAAGCTCACCAAGCACAGGAACACAACGCTTGCTCATGACCCAGCCTTGTGCTCAAAGTGTAGAGCCCTCTGGTCAGCTGCACTGGACGTTTCTACCAAGCAAGTTAGGGCTAAGCAGCTTCATACAGCCGACCCGGTATGCCTGCCAGGTCTGGGAAAGCTGCCCCAGAGCAGAGAGGCCGTGGACGTGAACTTGCCCCTCTAATTCCTGGTGCCGAGCTGACCCGGGCAGCCCAGCTCTGGACAGAGGTCCTCTCTGGGCCAACTGCCATCTGGGAGGACGGGGAGAGGAGGTACTTTGACCTTTCAAGGCTGGAATGGAGATTTCACCCAAGGAAACTCCCAAGGAGAATCTTGGGATCTAACCTCAGGGTGCTGTAGGGCAGAAAGGGCAGCAACAGGAGCCCCTCACCTCGTCAGAAAACCAAGAGGCCAGAGGGGGAGGCGCCCCCCTGAAGTTTAGGAGCACTGCTTCGGGGCCCTCTCTGCCCCCTGCTTGCCCCTCATGTTCACAGACGCTGTAGAAGATTGAGAGAAACACAGGGTGGAGGGGGGAAGGCTCCGCTGTGAATGCTGAGGAAGGTGTCTGGGCCTCTGGAGGCATCTGAGATATTTTGAGCTTCTCGCCCCTGAAGTAGGAGTGCGGACTTCCAACCCGAATACGCATTTCTAGTGCCTTTGTTGAAAAGCCAGCCGCGGAGCTTTACCATTTCACTATTTGGCTTTGGGCTGAACTTTTCAGAACCTTTAGAACAAGATGGAAAAGTCTCTTCAGAGATGGTGACCATGCATGGGGCCATGCACACAGCGGGAGCTCAGCAGACACCCCGGAAAAGGAGGACCGCGGTGACCACCAACGACCCTCATTCCTCAGAACCACAAGACAGGCGTGCTGTGAGCTCTGGACACCTTGGCCCTCGCCCCCCTCTTCCCGTCCCCTGAACGGAGGCAGCATGCCGGGACATCAAACCAGTGCTCGTCTCAGGAAGGACCTGGGCTCTCTTCTTCTCCCTCTGAGCTGTCACTCCCCATAAAAGCGATCATTGATATTCAGCCATTATACTTCTATAATCATTAATATTCTTAGAAGGCTCCTGGAAACACATTTATACAAGGCTACAGGATCAGTTCCTACATTTACTTTCAATTTAAATAACGGCTTTAGCCAGGGTTTGATGTGCTGTTTACTTTAATTACTGTTCTGCCCCTTTCTGGGTCTCGACACAGTGTCATTTAATATTTTATGAATTTCCCTTAGCCCTTTTTTTCTCCTGATATGTGTGATTCTAAGGGGCTGCTGATACAATTTTTTTTAAACTTGTACTTTTAACTTTTCTGAGGCTTGCTGTAAACAAGATCTGGCATGTCTATGGATCCTCTTCCCCCAGTGATAATGGGAGGGAATAAATAAACCAGCAGACAGCTGCTTTACCAAGCTGGCAGGGGGGTGGCGGGGGAATCTGGCCCTGCTGTGGGCTCAGAGTGACAGGCCAGCCACTTCAGATGAGGTGGGATGCGGCTCAGAAGAAGCCAGAGTCTGCTTCACAAAGTGTGGTCTGGCAGGGCCGGGAGCTGCTGGGAACCCTCCGTAGAAGGACAGAGGCAGAACCTGCATCTGAAAAGCCCACATGTGCTATCTTGGAACAGCAAAGGTGCAGAAAAACTGCACTATGGGAAACCAACCAGCGGGTGTGAAGAGGCTTTCCCCGCCCCCGTCTCTCTCCTCAAAGTCCAAGGCTGTCATGGGGAAAGAAGCCCTCCTTTCAGGGTCCATGGCAGCTCCTAGGAGCCATTTATAAACAAGCGCACTACTTTCAGACGCTGTGCTCATCACCTGTGTGCTCATTTAGGTAATCCTTACTTAGCACAACATGTCCTAGGAATTACGGGGAGTGATGGGAAAGACAGTGTGTGACGTGCCAGGGCACAGATGTGTTGAGGTGTTGGAGGAGCACTGGGCAGCAGAGGGCAGGGCAGGGAAGACGTCTGCTTCCTGAAGGAGGAGCAGGGGTGGAAGAGAGGGGGAGAGAAGGTGTGGCTGGAGAGGGCAGTGTTATGAGGCAGGAGGGGTCCAGGCTGCACAGGCCTCTGGTGTGGCTCTGGTCAAGGGCAGGAGAAGTAATCAGTGTAGAGCAGGGAGGTTCATGGTGGGCAGCTGCGCACGCTCTGCAGAGAAGGCTCTTCCTGGGGACTGCTGGCTGCTGCTGGGGACACACCCTGGGGCTCGGAGCTGAGAGGTGGGGGCAAACGCAGTTCTGTTTGTTGCTAGAGGGGCCTTTGATGATACCCGTTGCCTCTCTGTAACAGCTGTAAAATGTGCTCCTTCTGAAGGCTGGAAGTGATGAAACCCGTGAAAGAGATGGGCGTCAGCAGTAGTTGACACCTGTAGGTGGCTCTGAGCAAGAGGAGATCAGGCCCAGGTGAGCAGCACCAGGTCTCAGAGGGCGGAGCATGAAGAAGAGAGAGATGGAGGGAAGGGGAGAGGGAGGGAGGGAGGGAGGGAGAGAGAGAGAGAGACAACTCTGCCCCGCCCCAGCTCTGGCCTCCTCCACTTTCTCTGCTGACACTCAATATAGAAACTAGGCCTTTAACCGGCAGCGATAATCGATACTTCCACTGAAGATTAAAACCTCTCATGGGGCAAACCAGACCAGGGATGTGATCTCAGTAATGCATGTCGGGGCACTGGGGCTTACTGGAGAGGGTAGCTTTGGATGTAACAGGCAGCTGTCAGGCCCCCCCAATAGGAGAGAAAAGGAATGACAATCAAAACCTATAACTGAGGTTTAAGGACGTTCTTTATTTCCTTATCTCTTTCTTTTTTTCCTTTTTGTGTGAGAAGGAGCCTCAAGCTGTCATCCTGGGTAGAGTGCTGTGGCATCGCAGCTCACAGCAACCTCCAACTCTTGGGCTTAAGTGATTCTCTTGCCTCAGCCTCCCAAGTAGCTGGGACTACAGATGCCTGCCACAACACCTGGCTATTTTTTGGTCACAGTGTCATTGTTGTTTGGGAGGCCCAGGCTGGATTCCAACCCGCCAGCTCTGGTGTATGTGGCTGGCGCCTTAGCCGCTTGAGCCACGGGCGCCGAGCCACCTCATCTCTTTGTGTGTGAACTGAAGTAAATTAAGCAGAACCAAGAGGTTCGTTCTGAGTGAAAAAATCCAGCTAAACGTTACTTTTCCTGCTTCCTTTCTCAGACAGCACTTATGGGTATTTGGTGAATAGAGAATCTTAATTTAAAGGCAAAAATAAAGGAAACCATTTCTAATACTGAAGGTACAAAATAAACACCTATGTATTTCCAGATCCCGACTACCTGGGCATGGGCAACTTGCATTTTTAAAAAAAATTTATTTATTTATTTATTTTGAGACAGAGTCTCAGCATGTCACCCTCAGTAGAGTACTGTGGCATCACAGCTCACAGCAACTTCAAACTCTTGGGCTTAAGTGATTCTCTTGCTTCAGTCTCCCAAGTAGCTGGGACTACAGGTGCCCATCACAACACCCGGCTATTTTTTTTTTTTTTTTGTTATTGTTGTTGCAGTTGTCATTGTTTAGCAGGCCGGGGTTTGAACCTGCCAGCCTGGGTGCATGTGGCCGGTGCTCTATCCACTGAACTACAGGTGCTACCTGGCAACTTGCGTTTTCTAATCTTCAGTTAGTCCTGATTTAGCTTGAGAATTTTTACAGAACTGCCAAGCATAGAGCCTAACACAAGTCCGTGTTTAATACTGTTATTAGTTTCTTTCTTTTCTCAGCTATTGTTGAGGGCTGCCTTGCATTTGTGTGGATTTGGTCACTAGAAGGGCTGTCTAGAGAGAGCAGATGGCCTGGATTACTGTCAGTCACAGACAGGCAAGACAGTGGCATTTACAGAGTAATATTGTGTGTGCCACAAGTTTCACACACATCTCCTTGTTCAGTACTCTAATCAACCATCAGAAACAGGCACTATGGTCTCCATTTGCGGGCAGGCAAACTGAGGCTCAGAGAAGTGCAGTCACTAATGAAAAAGTCTCCAGTGTAGACGCCGAGGCTGGGCTTTGAGGAGGTCCCCATGACAACCTAATCCAGACACTGCCACTTTCTAAACAGAGACCCTGTGAGCAGAAAGAACCCTTGGAGACCCTCTAGGCCAGCAGTTTTCAACCAGGTAATCTTGTCCCCAGGGGAAATTAAACAGTGCCTGAAGATATTTTGGGCTGCCACAACCAAGTGTGTGGGGGGGTGGGAACTCCTGGTGTCTAGCAGGTGGAGGCTAGGGGTGCCTCCTACCCAAAACACACATAGTGCCGAGGTTGAGAAATCTTGCTCTTGACCCATCTCCTGGCTTTCCAAACAAGAAGAGGATAGGGCTGAGGACTGTGCTCATTTCTCTGTGGTCACCACATCTCCCATAGTCCTAGCACCCGGAGCCATCAGGGGGACGGGCTCACAGGGAACCCCCTGGTCTGGCAGCTAGGAATAGAGAGGCCCCACCAGTTGCCCAGGGAGCCAGTGGTGGGTTACATCAGCAAACATTATGCTCCAGAGATGCACTCTTAGATTTTTTTTAGATTTCAGGAAAAAGAGAGGCTTGTTTTCTTAAATTGGTTTTCTAATTTTCTCCATTTGGCAGTTTCCTAGTGCAGATTCAGTGGAATCTGGGTGAGACGACAGTGAGAGGGGATGCAAATGTGTCCCCTGATGGGGGGAGGGGGCTTTAGAGACAATGGTGGCTGTCTCTAGCACACTGGTTGGGCTAGGCCTTGGGGTGGGGTGGGGTGGGGAAGCAGGGCTCCCCTTCGGGGTGGAGTATGTGCCAGCAGCTTCTAGCGCCAGAGGACAGACAGGGTTCAGGCATAGCAGGTAGAGAGGGGGCAGAGCATGTATGAGCTACCTGTCACCCCTGCATTGCTACCCAGCGGCCTCCACAGTCTCTCCAGGGAAGAGTGTGGAGGGGGGAGAACAGGCCTCCTGGGTCGCAGATAGAGTATGGGGAAGGACTGTGGTGAAGCCGGGAGGGTCTCTGAGTCTCAGTCCCCGTTAGCGCAGTGATCCCAGGGTGGACAGAATGAGCTGACTCTGTGAACACTTAGCGTACTGTCTACACATAGGGTCCACCAGAACGTGGAGCTCATTCCCCATCCTGGAATTCTCCAGAGGACAGGGCATCTTATACATGTGAGCTACAGGAGGTTCCTGTGTGCAGAATGGGGGCCAGCGCCGGAGAAAGAGAATAAACCTGCACTCCTCAGGCTCCCTGTGCGCCGTCCACAGCTGAGTCCAGGATCAAAGCCTAGAGTATCTCCTGTTCCCGGGAGGGAAGCCGTTGGTTGCCCCTTTGGGCCCTCTGCCTGCCCCACCCGGCCCCTGCCTCCCCTGTTCCCCTCAGAGTTCCACACGTGGTGCAGACGGGCTGGGCCCTATGGGACGTGTCTGCCCGGCCTCACTGGCCCTTGAGGCTGGTACATGATATGGTCTACACGTGGGGCGTCCTTTAGTATTCAGGCTGAGTTTCCTACTTTTTTTTCCTAAGAGTGCAACACTGTGGTTCAATATTTGCTGGGTGATAATTAATAGCACTTAATCTGTGGGCCTGGAGCTCATTTCTCATTTGTTAAGAAATATTGTTGGCTCCATCCCTTCTCTTCCTTCCCCAGAAATGTCCTTTCTCAGTCCTAGCAGGTCTCAGGGACAGAGGGCAAAGCTCTCAGAAAGAGGGTCACGGTTGCGTCAGTGAGGCGGCCACCTGAAGGAAAGTTTAGAAAGAGAAAAAAGAAACAAAAGTGTGTGTCCCCCTGAGGCCTGACCCAGTGCCATGTAAGACACTCCTCACTGCAGGGAGGCCTTTCCCCTTCATCTTCCAGACTGGTAAACAAACTGCCTGAGTGATAGAGCTGTTATTCGCTGAGGGCCTGGTGTGCTCCTGGCAGGCAAATCTCTATTTTGTTTAATTCTCTTAACACTGTAACAATCTCAAAAGGCAAGTTAAGCTCTCTCCATCTCACAGATAAGGAAACCAGGTTTCAGAAAGACCCTGTGACTCAAGGCCACACAGCTCAGAGTGGTGACACAGATGCAGGCTGGTGGGGCTCCAGGGCCGGCCCTTCCCACTGCCCCATGTTGCTATGGAAGATGTGACCCCACCTGACACGACTTGCCCACAGGGCTGTAGATAACATTTAGGATAATATTAACTTGACCTTAGTTGGCACAGTCATAGGGTTTCTCCATAAATCCCTTAATCTTCCTCAGGGTAATGGCCTTGCACAGAGGGCTGAGTGGCATCACTGAGTTACTGTCATTTTACCGACCAAGACGCTGAGGCTCAGGAGCATTCAGGGTTTGGGTGCGGTTAAACAGCCCTTGAGTAGTGTTTGGTCTGTGGCAGGTGTGCCGGGTTGGGAGCACCAGGAACCCCAACCTGGGTTGTGAGCAATGAGAATGTACAGTCAGCTCGTGTGAATAGTTGCTTGGTCACACTCTTCCCAGAGGCTTCTCACCTGGCTCGGCCGCTGTGTGACGGCAACTCAACAACACCTGCATTTCAGGCAGGAGTGAGGAGAGGCGTGTGGGTGCTTGGCAGGCAAGCCAGCCCTGACGGAGATTCTCACTACCAGACGCCCACGGTGGAAATGCAGTGAATGCCACGAGTCAGGCAGCGTGTATCAGCTTTTAAAAACCCCAGGGAGTTCTGAGCCAGCAAATAAAATGCTCTCTGTTTTGCCAGAGCTCAGGGGATTGGGCAGGAAGGAGCACGCAGAATTTTGACACTGCAGTTTGATCAGTCTGATGGGTTTAGTATTACAGAAATATTTCATCGTTTTAGCAGAGACAAGGAAATCTAATCACCCATCCATGTGAACCTGAGATTTGTCAGGGTCCACTGGAGGGGATGGTGGTGGGGGGAAGGGAGCAGAGAAAGAAGGAAAAAGAGCAGAACACCTATGTTAAAACCCAGTTCAACCCGGGGGAACACGGCCCATTAGTTCAAATTGTGTTTCTTTTCCTTACTTTTAAAAAAAATTTAAGTCATTGCTCTATTTTCAAGATATTATTTTTTTAAGTGGCATCTAATTATGTTTTCTCTCCACATTCATTTTGGGCAGGTAATGAAGGCTACAGTGGGGAGTTCTGCTGTGATTAATGGGAGAAATGCAGATGGGTCTGAAATGAAGCAACAGGGTAAAATATGATTTTATAAATAGGATTAAAGGAAATGAAAGTTGCTCTATTGCTAAACTCAGTGGAGACGGCATTGTTTCTAGGACTGCTGCTGCAGGAGGGATCTGGAACTTGTCTGGATGGACCAGACCTGCCTTCAGCAGTCACTGTGTGGCACAAAGTCCCCCACTTGCAGACATCTCTCCTACCCAGGAAGCATGGTGCTCCTATTTGCAATTTATTCCCATTCCATCTGGGGGAGGAAGGCTCCCCAGACAACAATCCCTCAGCCTGCCTGAAGCTCCACGAGGAGGGGCCAGAGGAACAGGCTGGGGCATGGGGCACAAAAAGGATCTAAACAGCAGATTTACAGATTTAGACAAATTCTTAATTCTACATAGCCAGGCTAAGATGTATTCTTTTCTTGTTAGAACATTGCTAGAGTTACATTAAAATGAGGTTGTGTCTCTTGGAAAAAGCCACAGTCACTATGAAGGGCATGTCCAGTGTTCCATGTGAGCCCCCCACAAAATAACAAGTGTCAGGCTCCCAGAAATGCCACCTGACAGGGCTTACTTTGGTGCCGTGTGAGAAACGGGCCAGGGAAAAGGTTTCACCACAAGGAGCTCATTTCTGCAGCCCTGAATGGAAAACTGTCACCAGGCATTATGCATCCCAGGCCACGCTCCCTTCTGACCAGCAAGAAGAGATAGTTCGGGTCAAAGACAGGCTGCTCTCCCCTGCACACAGCCTCCCGTCTCCCCATGTCCCTGTCTGAGCTGCACCTTCTGCTCCACACTTCCACTCCTCCAGGCCCTCTGGCACACAGGTTCAAGTTCTAACCCACATCCCTGAGACGCTGCTGGCCCATCACCCACCCATGACATGTGTGTGAGTAAGCCTGTAACTTTAATGATGTGACCTTATGGTCCTTGTGTTCCTGACATGGTTTTGTGTCTGATTGTCAGCCAGCCTGTCACTTTTGCAGGGCCAGCTCGGCGGCTCTTGTGGGGCTGTCATTCATGAGAAGCCACTTCCTGAGCTCCACTCTTGGGGCACCTCACCCTAGGGTGTGGAGGGTGACAAGGGGTGGCTTCTTCATCCTACCGGAGTTCAACAACTACAAACAACTACACCCTGACTCTTCAAAGAAGACATCCAAGCATCACAGCAGGGCCATGAGATGAGCACTGGGAGTTCAGGAAGCAGGGAGGGAAATGAGAGCTGGAAGGGAGACTCAGCGACAAAGCCCAGCATCGTGGAGGTAGAGAGGAGAGGTCCTTATGGTGGGAGTATGTGGGAAGCTCAGATGCTGGGGCTTTGCCGTGGATGCTGTGATTAAGTGGGTCAGGGTTCCATGTGCAGAATCTGCTCCTCAGGCAATTCTAAGGCAGCTAATCTTAGGGAACTACTGAGGTCTTGGGGGGTTCAGAAGAAACTGAAGCCTAATAAAATTAAGTAGCTCTTCGCTGCCATACGGCTAGCCAGGAGGCCAGAAGGAGACTGCCATTCCATTGCTGTTCCCATTACCCTTAATTCCATCAGTTAGCATCTCCGTTGTAGAGAACCAGTGCTGGTCTGAGGGCACCAGGAGGCTGAATGGAGGACGCGTGGGCTAAGAGGGGGGAACTATTCAGAACATGTGAAACTCTATTTACACCATGCTTGAAATTGAACTTCCCGTTTTCCAGCTTCAGTTTCCAGAATGCAACCTTAATCTAGTTCATTTGCATAAGCTTTAAAATAAGCCTTTAGAACAAATGTAAATGGATCTTCAAAGAACAATATTATGATGGGTTCAGTGTAAATGACTCAAAAACATATGGACGGCATTTCTTGAGGATTTCCAGTGAGTCTTGCTGTCTGTCTGTATGCAAGGGAGGGTTATTATGAAGCAAATGGGTGTTGGGTGAAAGGACCCTGTCCATGGTCCTGATTTACTTCTGCGCCTCCATGAGCTGGACTCATAACCCAGAATGGTGACATGAAACAGAACTCACTGTCTTCAGCAGGCTGAATTTGGGTCCTGGAAGCAGCTCACATGCCAGGTCACAGGACACAGAACACAGATGTCAGAACCGGGAAGAGCCAGAGATTCCCCATAAAACTTTCTTTACCACAGGGATGAGGAAAATGAGGTTCAGAGAGGGAAAGCAATTTATAAAGGCCGCACATTGTCAGGGTATGGTTGGAACAGGACAGCAACTGAGGTACGTGTAACTCCAAAAACGTATGCTCTCACTACATCCCCCAGCTGCTAAGAGATCACACACAAGGCCGGCAAACACAGCTTCAGGGGGAACAGCACTGATGGGAGGCCTTGCCATAGCACTGACCAGTGGCCTTGCCTTAGCATTGACCAACAGAATTGCTGTGGCACTGACCAGCGGCCTTGCTGTGACACTGACCAGCAGGCTTGCCGTGGCACTGACCAGCGGCCTTGCCTTAGCATTGACCAGCAGCATTGCCATGGCACTGACCAGAGGCCTTGCCTTAGCATTGACCAGCAGCATTGTTGTAGCACTGACCAGCGGCCTTGCCGTGGCACTGACCAGCAGGCTTGCTGTGGCACTGACACACTGGTTTCTGGGCTACATGGCTCCTCTCTGAGGAGGCAAGAAGGAGATTCTAAAGCTGATGGATCTGCATTAAGCAGAAGCTAGTCACAAGGCACTTTCAGGTCAAAGACTTGGTTTGCTGTGGTTTGGAGTTTCTGGGTCATCTGCCCAGAGGCTGTGTCCTGCTCAGCTTATCTGAGATGAGGCCACAGGAAGGATCTCTTGAGAGAGAAGAGTCAGGAAAACCAATTTCAGATCTCCTCAGACAGGGCAGATGGAGATATGGGCTTGTTTTCTGCCCAATGTGGGTTTTGTATCTTATCTTACAGCAAGGAGAAATCAGAGGAGGTGCCTCAAAGTTCTAGCTAGAGAAATGATGTGGGGATGGGAAGAGGGTGCTGTCAACCTCGGCAAGTTGGTGCTGTGGGCCTTGTGTCTCTTTTCATAGAATAATGAGGCTTGGGTAGCTTCATAATGTAGTCTGTGGACTGGTGCCGGCTGGCTAGGTCAGAATCATCCGGAAAGTTCATTAACAGAGAGACTCTCAGGACTCAATTTTAGCTGTTCTGACTGAGGAGGTTTGACATGATACTCACCAACACTCCCGTTCATGCACCCCCAGGTCTTTATCATGTGTCTAGGAGACGTTCTGGGCTCTGTTGGGTACCGAGGGTATGACTGTGAGTATATACACCACACACAGACCACTGTGCAAGTGGCTGGTCCACAGTCCTTTAAAGAGGGACCCTTTCCCAGATGAACAGCACTGTGGTGTTATATCCATGGGATGTGGCCAAAATTGGATTTGAATCTTTGCTGCTTTTGAGCAGTGTGACCTCATTTATACAATTTACATAACCCCTCTGGTTCATCCAAAATATGGGGATATAATTATGGTGGCTACTTCATGAGATAGTTGGGTGACTACCTGAGATGATCTGGCTGAGCTGCTCAGCGCGTTCCTGGGGAGCGGCCAAGGCATGCCAGGGGCAGGTGCACACAGATCCCTGTGGTCCTGGGCACTCTCGGGCGTGCATGTGCACACATGTGAGCATGCGTGAGACGCACACATGGGGAGTGCATACACCCCCAGAATAAACTCAGTGATGGGCAGCCAACTCTGTACTTCTGCTTGGCTTCATTGGGGAGGCCTCAGGGAAGAGGTGACCTTACATTTGGGCTTCAGCAATGGGTGGACTACCAATAAATAGGAGTGGAGAGCAGTGGGCAGAGGCCCAGGCAGGTAGAGTTGTGCTTGGGGACGTGGAGGACAGGTCATTCATGGGGGCAGACCTGGAAGGCTGACCAAAGTGGGAAGGGCCTTAGGCCCCAGTCAAGGGACACAGTGGACACGGATTTGTCTTTTAAAACATGCAACCTGATCTGGGGACAAGCGTTTTGGTAAGTGTGTGTTGTGTAAATGACTGAGATGGTCAGTCAGGGAGGGAACTTCTTGGGAACTCATCTGGAGGAGGTGTGCAGACCAGAGGGAAGGGGAGGCAGGGCCATGGGGGAGTACTGGGTGTCGGGGGCAGGCTGGGGCAGTCAAGAGTGGCTGTGGGATGGAGAGGCGAGGCTGGGGGAGGGTGTGTCTCCAAGGAAGTAACCCTGAGCTGGGTGACCAGTGGGAGCAGCAGTGGAAAAAGCGGGCAGAGACCTCAATTTTTGAGGTTTGTATCTGGAAGAATACTGGAGCCAGCAGGGCCACTGAAGCTGAGGACAGGGACTCAGAGGCTCTCCAGGTGCCCCAGATCCTGCATCTCAGGGTGCCTGGTGGGCAGTAGGTGCTGGTGGGCACTGTTCTCTGCTCACCTTGGAGGCCACTCTCCCTGCTGGGCTGAGGCAGGCACTGTGTCTGCCCTGCTGCCTGCTGTGCTCCTACAACTAAAAGTGTGGCTTCCAGAGTGGACTCTAAATAAAGGCTAAAAGTATAACTGAGAACTGGCTTCCTGAGGAAAGCTGTTGACTTGGTCTGACATGCATGGGGAGGTGATGGGCACCATTGTGGGGAAAACGTTTTTTGGCACTTGTGCATTCTGGTCCAGTTTTGGGAGGAAGACCCTGGTCCCCCATGGGTGCCTCCTGCCGTCCCTTCCCGGAGCTCAGGGAACTGCCCTCTGAACCTGCCGCCTCCCAGGCCCTGTATCCTGGTCTGTCCACCAGGGACACATTGAATTGGAGCCGTGGTGACCTCTCTGTGATCGGGATAGTCTATCTCACCTGACCAAAACAAACAAAGCTTTGCAGTTCACCCTATAGCAATTGAAAGGGGGGACTCAAAGGAATCTGAACTGTTTCCTAGCTCATTAAAAACATTTGGTCCACATTTCAACTTCTGAGAAAGAAAAGACAAAATGGAGTTTTGTGATGTGGTCACATGAGCTGAGATTAGTGAAGCAAGATCAAGACAGAAAAAACAAAACAAAACAAAAACAAAACAATCCCAAAGAAATGAACAACAAACAATGAAAGAGAACCGAGCCCCAGATAACTGCTGCATTGCTGTGAGCGCTCAGCACGGCCCCTCTGGGGTCGGTTTCCACTGTCAAATTCCTACAGACGTTGGCATAAAAGCAAGCTGATGAGACCAAACCCAGAGCTAAAGGAGAAAAGACCAGAAGTGTCCAGGTGGGTTGGGAGACTGACCACTGAGCCCACTCCCGCAGGCGGCTGCAACCAGAACTTAGCCTGCAAGGGCTCTCTGGATTCTTCTGGCCACCTGGCTGTTGGCAATGGGCTTGCTTGAAATCTGGGTTTCTGTAACTTAACAGCTCACCCCCATAATGCAGGGGCTGCATGGACTGCCAGTGGGGTCCAGCAGAACCTTCCCACAGCCAGGCCTGGTTCTGGGTGTTGACCTTTGTATACAGCCCAGCCTTACTCCTGAAAGGGGCAACACTCATGGTGACGGTGACTGCAGACGCTGGAGGTCCCCACCCCCCATCTCTCCATCTCCTGTCACTATCTCCATCTGTATCTTCTCTGGCCATTCTACCCACTCTGTTCAGTCTCTATGCAGACGTCTCCTCTTTCACCCACCCTCCAAATATTGATGGTCTCTGTGATTCTGTCCACAGAACTTTTCTTAATCTTGGCTACATTCTCTATTCTCTTTCACTTATCCAGTGATATTCAAAGCACCTCATCCATACCAGGCACTGTCTGGGGCATTTGGGATATGAGTGGTGGGTCCTTGCCCTTAATCAGCCTGTGGTTTGGTAAAGGGGCAGGTCCATAAAACAAGTAACTACCTCAAAGCGCGACATGTGTTGTACAAGGTGTCAGGGCAGAGAGGGGAGAAAGGGATGGACTTTGTGCAGGAGCCTCCCAACCTCATCTCTCCGTGACCCACTCCTGCCAGTCTTCTGAGCTCCACACTCAAGTTTTAAACGACTTGCCAGACTTCTCCATTGGCACACAGTGCAGACACATCAAACTCCAACCTCCTAGCACTGACATTACCAGCCACCCACACTGAAAACCTCAGCATGATCCTGGACTCTCTGCCCCATCCCTCACCCAACCATGGTCTGATCAATGTATCTCTACAGGAGTTCTGACCTGCCCCCTCCACATGACCATGATTTCTGTCCACATTCAGGCCTTGCTTTCTCTAACCTGGAGTACCACATGTACTTCAATCATTCTCCAACTCCCCATCATGTAAGGGACTGCCTGGGGCTTATTACAAGTGTGCCAGTCCCTCCCTGAGAGGAGGTCCTGGTTCAGGAGGTCTTGAGGCAGGGCCTCAGGTGGCACCAAGGGTGGTTTGCAGATCCCCCCTCCCACCCCGTGGATCAGTGGTACTTCTTTGCCTTTAGTCTCCCCCTTTATCATGAGTCCTCACTGTTTCCTTCCCAGGCCAGCAGACCTCCACATTCCTACCCTGCCCTGATGAACTGTGACCCTTGGCAAGTAACACAGTCGTTGTACACGTCAAAGGCTGAAACACTGGAAATGAACTCTTAGCTCGGTAGTCAGCATGCGTTAGGGCCTTGGGCTGGCTGTATCACCCATGAGAGTTCCTCACCCCACTTCTCCTGGCCATTCCCTATTCCCTGAGTAAGATCATTTGATCTCATTGCCAATACCAGAAAACTCCTATCCATCCTTCAAAGGCCTGTTCACATGTGCCCCTCTGCAGAGCCACCTCTGTGCAGTTGCTGTGGAGCTCTGAGAAGTCTTTGTATAGCCCTCTCTTGGGGGATTAGGGACTTGGTGTGGCCAGGAGGGCATCTCTCTTGAGCTGCTTGAGATTAGAGACTGTTTTATTTATTTTAAGTGCCTGGCACAGAGGAGACGCCCAGTAAGAACTGAGTGTGTGACGGAACGTTGTGAGGAAGGACGCCTGTGCCCTCACTCTGAGGTGCAGAGCTGTCGTCTGCACATGGGGCTCCCAGGCGGCTTTGCCCCTCAGAGGCCTGAGGTCACGAAGCCTCCGCTCAGAAGGGCACTGTGCCTTTCCTGTCCTCAGGCCTGGGGGTGGGGTGGGGTCTTCTCAGGAAACTCTGCCCTACTATTTCTCAGTTTCCATTTGCCCCTGCCCAGCACTGTGGACCCTGTGACGGACCATCCCATGTAGTAATTGCCTTGCTGGCAACTGATTTATCTGCTCCTTGATTCTGGAGAAGTTGACCTTTTAAGGTGCAAATGGCTAGTCACTGAGCAGTTGAATTATTTTTGTGCCATTCTGGTTCCAGGGACTCTGAGGAGGCTCAGGACCCTCTCAGCTGGGGCAAGGCTCTGCCTTGTAGCCCTCCGGCCCCTGGGCAGGGCCCATCTCAGTGTCTTACCCGCCACTTCCTTTCACTCTCTTGCCCAGGCTTCCAAGGCAGAAGAGTGTGCGAGCTCCAGGAAGCTATGAAAGTAATAAAGAACAGAATGTTTTCTAGGTCACTGCCTGATCAAGGCCCCACTTAAACAATAATCTTGCCATTGCATCTGCAAAACCCAGACTCAGGCCCCCAAAGGTTATTTCATCAATAATTCTCGAGCTTGCCTATGGCGAGAATTACTCCCAGCAGGCATCTTGGGCCATCTCTGAAGGGCTCCGGTGAGGGCCTGGCGAGGCAGAAGCCATCAATATTGCTGCAGGGGCAGGGCGGGCGGGGGCCCAGGAGGGAAGCAGAGGCCAGGCACGGAGGCCAGCAGACTCGGCCTTGGTCTGACGAGGGAAGCCACGTTCTGCATTAACAGAGTTGGATTAAACTGGCCCATGTGTGCTGCCCAGTGTTGTGATAAAAAGGTCCAGTGACCACAGGGACCCTGTGGGACCCTTTTGGAATCTGCAGGCTTCAGTCTACCCAGTCCCCTGATGCTCTGTTGTTGAAATGGGCTTCTTTGATTTACTCAGCTTATTTACCGAGCAATTGCAAGAGCGAGTCATGGCTCCTCAGCTCATTGATTCCTGGGTGTGGAAACCACACAGGTGCTGCTATGTGCCCTCCATCTAGCCTTCCTGGACCTGCTTAGACTCCAGTTCCTATCAGCACTTAACCCTCCCTCTCCCCAGGCAGCAGGGGGTCGGCGCCGCTCACCACCCCCTACCCAGCGCTTTTGCCCAATCTCCTCTCAGCTTTGAACTTTTGGCTCTTGTGCGTTCTGTGTCCCTCTCCATGTGACGGCAACTGCACCTTGTTCTCACTGCTTTGGAGATGGTGGTTAATGCCCTTACTTCCTTTGTACTGGTTTTGGGGAGGTGGTTATAGACAGTGACTGTGTTCCCTGGGAGCCCGATTCTTTCTCAGCCATGCAAGTCTCATTCCTTCACCCTCCTGGCACAATTCACCTGCTACAC
Source organism: Galago senegalensis (assembly GCA_963575145.1). Taxonomy (NCBI): domain Eukaryota; kingdom Metazoa; phylum Chordata; class Mammalia; order Primates; family Galagidae; genus Galago; species Galago senegalensis. The sequence continues at coordinate 68,834 of CAUYTI010048557.1, forward strand.
CCTGGAACATTTGTAGGTCTGTGTGTCTTGCTGGGATTCCCTACAACTTTTCTAAGTTGCACTGGCTGCTGTTGTTTGAGTTGCATCATTCCTTGGTACTCAAGAACAAAAAGGCTCCTCCCCCCATTTCTTACTGGTTTACTCTTGGGGACATCATCTGCTGAGAACCAGAAAGATGGAGTAAGGAGAGAAGAGGCTAACGGACGACCTCTTCAAAGTAACAGGGTTGTTCACCAAGCGACTTCTGTACCAAAGTACTGGGTTGCACTTGGCTCTTCCCACCTCAACAAAAAGTCCTTTTTTCAAATAAAGTCAACAATTATTTTTCCAAGAAGAAAAGAGAAAAGTCTTCTCAGTCTTTACAGGGGAAAGGAGATGAATATTAAGGTGGGGGGTGACAGAGATAGCGTGGCACAACAGCGACATTTCCCCAGCTCCACCCTGAGAGCACGCAGGCTGCCTACTGAAGTCCAGGACCTCACCCATCAACTATCAGGCTGTAACAGGCGTTCTCAAACTACGGCCCGTGGGCCACATGCAGCCCGCTGAGGACATTTATCTGGCTTGCCCGGTGTTTTTGCTGCCGCTGCCTGCTTAGCAGCCAACTTGTCCCGGGGCCTGCTGTCCGGCCCTCCAACAGTCTGAGGGACAGTGAACTGGCCCCCTGTTTAAAAAGTTTGAGGACCCCTGCTGTAGAAGACCCTTGAGTTTGTTATTCAGCCTCATTTTTGGCATGAGGACACTGAGTCAGGGCTGTGTAGGAACCAAGGGGGTGTCTGGCTGTCATGCACCCTGGGTTTTAATGGCTGTTCATTTGTTTCCCTAGACATCGGCGGGTCTTGATTGGGTTTCCCAACTTTACGGACCTCAGCTCAGCTTCCCCATCTGTAAAATGAACGTTTTGTCTGCCTTGGGGCTTTTTGTAGATATTGACAATAATCAATACAATAAATAGGTACCTGGCACAGAGTGGGCGCAGAATAAACAATCATTGCGACTGAGCTGCAGAACAGTGAAAGGAGCCCCGCCATCTTACCAGGAGGTAAGATAAGAACGCTGAGCCTCAGACACACCACAAGGCTCATGCAAGTGCCCAGTGGCAGAACCGGTCCTTGGTGACTGAAGCTCGTCTGCTCTTTGCATGCCAGGGGTGTGCTCAGGGGACATGAGCTGGTTGTCACTCTGGGGAGCACTGTCATTTACAGAGCACCTGTCTCTGAGGAACTAGGCACAGGGACAGATTGTTACAAATCAATTAAGTTTGTTCTCTTAATATGATGCCTAATTTCTTCATATGGACATATACACATGTGATTGGGACAGCAAAATCAATTTGGATCATTTAGGTGAAACATATTCCATCTTATGTCTATGTATGGAATTTACCAGAGCTGATGGAACCTCACACTGACAGAAGGGACCAACCATTGGAATGCATGAGAAACGCAGGTCTCAGACCCATGACCCTGCTCCTTGCTGCTTTCAAGCCACTCCCCAAAGCCTAAAATGCCTCAGACAGCAAACTGTCTTATTCTGAGAGGTCTTCAAGGACAACCTGCCTTGCACCATCTCCTTGTCTAACAATTCTTCACGGCCAGAAAGTTCTTCTGCATAAGCAGAATGTCTATTGCTTTGAGCGAACCACTTTTCCTTCTGTTCCATTCTCCCTGGCAATGGAGAACAGCTGGGAAGTTTCAATATCTGTTATGAACTTGAAAGCCGTTTAAAAACACTGCTCAAGTTTCTCTTCCGCCGGCCAAATAAACTTGATTCTTTGAGCATTTGTCACAGAGAGAAGCAATTTTCTACACATCTAGCCATTTGTTAAGAGAGTTTCAAAAATTTTGGAATGTGAGGTCTCAGGAGGCAAGAGTGACCATTAGTTAAAAAGTCATGCGAAGTATTATAATTTTTACAATACCTGCTGCAAGTGGGTTCTCACTAATTTTTTTTTTTTTTGAGCAAAAAAGAGAAAAGAAAGGGTGAGAACTGCAAGATCTGGTGTCTATGCAGTTATGGGAAGGAGGACCCCAGAAGGATGAAAGTGAGAATAAAGTGACAGAGGGTAAAAGCGTCTCAGTTTGTGTTTTTTGCAAGCCTGGGTGGCACAATATTACAGTTAGTCAGAAGTCAGGATGGAGGGTAAGAAACACTGGCTTCCAGTTCCACTTCTTCTTGGCCTGGGACCTTGACCAGGTCACTTCACCTTGTTGTATCTCCATTTCTTATTTGTGAAACAGAGGTGATGGGATGAGTTAGGAAGCCAGAGTGAGCCGCTGAGAGGTGCTCAAAGGTGCTCGGAACATCACAGATCTTGTTATTTTTCTAAACCAAGAAGTTGTCCATTATTCTTTTTTTTTTTTCCTAGAGAGCTGTGGTGACATAATTCACAGCAACTTCAAACTCCTGGGCTGAAGTGATCCTCCTGCCTCAGTCTCCTGAGTAGCTTGGACTACAGGCACCCATCACAACATCTGGCTATTTTTTCTATTTTCTATTTCTATTTTGAGTAGAAACAGGGTTTCATACTTGCTTGGGCTGGCCTTGAACTCCTGAGCTCAGGTATCCTCCCACCTTGGCCTCCTGAGTGCTGGGATCACAGGTGCCAGCTGCCACACCTGGACATCTCTTGGCTTTTCAAACTATCTTCAGGAGCCTCCTTGATTTTTGGATTTTGTAGATTCCTTTCTCAAGAATTAAAATGATAGCTTTAAAATAATGTCAGGATTAATTAGGCATTTATGAGTTCAAGGGACCCTAGAAGCTAACTGGCTGATGGGTTAATTATGGAGTTGTAGAATTACCATCGTCATGACAGTGCTAATAATAATAATTGCATAATAGCTTTACTCTTACAACAGAATAAGACCACTGGGTGTTGTTCCTGAAAATGGATGCAGAACTAGGGAACGCTTAATTCTCTCAAGTTGGGGCCCAATTCACCAGCACCTGCAGTACAGCACATCACTGGAGTTGTAGGGACTATGATCCCCCCCCCAACCAGGACAGTCACATGTGAAAGAACGCAAATGCCATTTCTCCTGACAAAGAAATCTCGATTCATGACCTAGCTGCACCCCTGAAGGAGAACTCTCCCAAAGTAGAGAACACGGAAAATAGTAATTGATTCTGCATGTTTCCTTGGGAATTTTAGGAGAAAATGGAGCTGGGATACTGGTGTTGAAGGCGGGGAGATGTTGGTGGAGAGAGTCCTCTGAAACACGTGGCATCAGACCACCATGAATCCAGCTTTCTGAGCTCTTCTGGAATCTCTTTTGATAATAGTAAGCTTTGTTTTAGTTGGAAAATCTTGAGGTTTTCATAAGACGAGTGAGTAATAAACCTGCTCTATAAAAGGAAGGAGAAAAACAGGCAGAAAAGTTCTGCAGGACAAGTGTAGGTGGTGTTTGTTGGCCCAGTGCCCACACCAGAGGGGCCTCTCAGTCCCAGAGACCCGGCTCAGAGCAGCCACATCACAGCTGCCCCGGAGAGGCTCTGCATCTCCTCTCCCAGGCAGCCAGCCAGGCCTTCCCCAGGGAGCCCTGCCCTTCCACCCCGCACAGGGGGATGTAGATGGCCCTCCTCCCTAGATTATTTAGAAAAAACTACAAGCAAAAAAGACAACTAAAAGGAGGCAAGAGTGACCATTGGTTAAAAATTCTATTTTTACTGCATGGTGATTTGAAAAATAAAACAAAATAAAAGATCACTGTGGGGGGACAAACTCCCCAGATGAAAGGTCTGTTGATTTGTTGACACCAAACAAGTCAACTTTTAAATTTCTTGGATAGTGAAGGCCTATCTCTGATTACATGAAGATCCTGTGAGGGGCGGCAGGCTGGGAGGGTCACCTGATGAACCCGATGAAGCGGAGGGTGGAGGACCTGGGCCCTGGCTCTCCCCTCCTGCTCCCACTGCCTTTCTCTGCGTGACGCTGGGTAAATCTCATCAGCACCTGTCTCCTCCTCTATAAAATGGGAATCATGGCATCTGTTCCCTCACGAGGCTTCATAGATCTTCATTACATGCTTAGCAATGATTAGATAGCAGGGTCCACGGATTGTATTAGTCTTAGCAATAATGGTCTTAATAAAGATGTGAGCTCCCCGGGAAGGGAGTGTGGGGTACAGGAAGGGTGTGTGTGTGTCCTGGTTAAGCCAGGGACTGGGAGGTGAGGGCTGAGCCTATTCTGTCACTATTTATCATTCTTAGTTAACAATGTGAGAGATACGATGGCTGTTAAACAATCTGGTGGCAGAACATCATAAATGAAGTCTGTTTTCCCTGGAAACTGCATAACCATTTGAATTAATTTAATTTGAAATATCAAATTAAATTAAACTGTAGAATAATCCCCAAGGGAGAGCATATTTCATTTGCAATGTCTTTTGATAGAGTAGTCCCTGCCAAAAGTTTTGCTTTGCATCTGGCTACTGATCTAAATTTATTGCATTAGCTTTGAGAAGACTTTTAATAGAAAGCAAGATTAAAAGAAAACTTGATGGAAAATAAAGATGTACAGTACTGAAAACAGCACTCCCAGAACCTACCTCTCTGACTTTAGGGTCTCTATACATCTGTCCCTGGCCTCAACTCAGACCATCCAGGTACACTGCATGTTTGGTTGAAGAACTTTCTTTCAATAATGATAAGTAATATCTACAGAAATTATCAGAACAGAATGGGCCAAGTATATTTGGTTTAAGGCCTACAAGCTGGATGGTGTCTTTGGCAAACACTGGGGAAGGGGACTGAAATCATCTGAGAAGCAAAGAATGGAGATCAGAGAGAAATGTCAAAGGTCCCTGGACAGTCACTGGACATCTGTGTGTGTGGTGGTGTCCAGTGCTGTCCTGTGGTCTTCCTCCACTGTCCCCTCCTTTCAGTCACTTCTCTTCACAGAGCAGTATCCCATTAAAGCCTTGGGTCTACAGGTTGGAAGGACAAGAGCTGATGGTGAATCCCGCAGCTTCCTAAAATATAGGTCACCTCAAATCATCACTTAGGAAATGACTGGTCTCTTTTTCCATGGCTAGACATTGAAGGAAATTGCACCGAGCAGCTGCCTGCAAGTTGATTCAGTGGAAATGATCTATTTCTTCTTTCTGGTGGGCAAATTCACAGCAGGAGAGGCGGACATGAAGGAAAGTGTTTGCTTGGAACTAACAAGGCTGGCCCTTTAAGGAAGGTTAGTATGGTTTAAATTGGGCCCAAAGAACCCAGATAAGAGTATCTTAATCAAATAAAAAAAAGCATTAGGTTTTAATCTCCAGCACTTTAGTAACCTCCTAGTTTGTTTTAAATCTTGATTGGAAGAATTATCTTGACAAGAAAATTAGTAGTAAGTCAATAAGTCTGTGGCCCAAAGATAGGGCATTAAGTTACCAGAGGGAAAAACATCTATTCCAGGAGAAGGTCCTTGCACGCCTCCCAAAGCCGCAGACACGGCCTGCAGGCGGTTCCCTCTCTATCCCCTGCACGGGGTGGGTGGGGAGGTTCATTATGATTTTAGCCATGAAGCCCTGAAGTGCAGGTAATCATATTTAAAAAGATAAGAACCACGACAAGAAAGAAATCAAGCTTCATGAAGAAATTCTAATTTTCAGCAGTCATGGGTAGAAAATCAATACCACTCTCTGATGCAAAATGAGAACTGGACTTGATAAAGCTGCCTCCTTCCCTGCTCTCTTTAAAAAAAGAAACACATCAGAAACTCAAAAAAAAAAAATAGGAAGAAGAAAGAAAGAGAGAACAAAAAGAAACAAAATGGGGAAGAAGAAGATGACTTCAAGAGGAAAAGGTCGGCCCACTGACAGTCCCACCTTCCCCTGCCCCTCGGTGGTTCCTGCCACCCTCCCGACCTCGCCCGGGGTCCAGCCTGCCTTGTGAAAACACGTCTTCCTGACAGCTTCCAGGAGCTCTTCTCCACGTTCCTTGCCTGTACATTCTCCCACTGCTCACAGACAGCCGAGTTCTCGCCATATGCCATCCAGGAAGGAGAGAGAAGGGAGGGAGGGAGAGGGCAGGGAGAGGGACAGGCTGAGCCCAGCACTGGCAGCCTAATTTTGGAACCTCCCTCAGGCATATCTGATCACATCTAGGTATTATCCTGGTATAAGGAAAAGTGTCATTAACTGACTAGCGATGGGACTTGGCCTCTTTTTATACTTTATTATTAATTTAGGGTGGCAGCTTTAGACATATTGGGAGATTTCTGTTTTAATCACCAATTATGTATTTGGCCAATAAAGCTCATATTGTTACCATTAATATATACATATTTATAACTTGATGGAGCTAGACATAATTAAGTAGAAATGCTCAAATTAACAATGATGATAATCATTCAAAATAAGATTCCCCCGACGTCTTCCAGAAGACGACTCCACCCCAGCGCTGCCATGGAAATTGTGTGCTGCTGAGAGGTTGTCCTGCCCACCCTACAAACGGTCTGTCAAATGTAACAAATGATGAGCAGAATGATAATGAACGTCTTCATTGCATTGTATTGAATGTCAACTGTGTTTTTAAAACTCAGTGTTGGAGGAGCTTTTGAAGAGAAGGGGCTTCCAGGAGGCTCGAGCACACGGCAGCTGTGAGTACGACAGGTCCCTGGGAAGGCAGCTCGCCTGGATGGTCAGGCCAACAGCTGACCAAGACCAGGGCAGTGTATCGGTGTGGGCCACGGCCTGCCAGTGGAATCATCTCACGTCCCTGGAAGAGAGTGGCGCCATCTGCTCCTCTTGGCTTTGGCAGTTGCTTGCAACAGGTTCCCCAAGGGGGAGGCTGCAGCGCCAAAGGCAGCAGGAGAGATGAGGCAAAAATAGAAGCTTTCTTCTGGGTCAGTCTGACATCTGCCCCCATTCTGCCTCCACTCCTAATGAGCCAGTGTGGCTTTCCCCTTCCTTTGCTCTGAGCAGCGTTCATGCTGGATTCAGTTTGGGCACATCCCCACGTCCCTGACAAATCTGCTAGCAGGGAAAATTGGAGGTATGGAGGGTAAGTTAACTGGGGACTGCAGTCCAGGTCTTGAAGGCGTCACGTGTACTCAAGACATTGGTGGCTTTGAGTTCCTGGCCAGACGCGTCCACCGAGACTCGGGAGCCTGTCTTCCAACACACGCGGCTCCAATTCTCACATTTTTATACGCCATGTTACACACATCATTTCTGAACCTCTCAGAAGCCCATGCATTTCTGAGCATTGGCAATCAAGCATAAAGTTCTGGGGCAAGCTGTGAAATCTCTGAAATGAAAATCAATTCCATCTCCATTTCATGGAGCCTAATGTGGCATTTACAACATAAACAATCACTTCTGTTAGGGAGGAAAATTAAAAGCTGTGCTACATAAAGGCACAATGTTTAAAGTTCTGGTGGAAATGAGCACTTGGCTTTGAGATGATTACAAAGGGAATTGGAAAAAGAAAATGAAAAAAAGAAAGGAAACAAAAAGAAAACGCCAGCCCCAACAATTGAGAAGTGCAGAGGTTTCATAACACAAATTTGCTATGACTGAAGCCATTGGCCTCAGCTCAGACCTCTGGGGTAAAAATAAAAACCTTGGGTACTTCTGGAAGCAACATGGAAAGGTGTTTCAAGGGCTTGTGAAAGTCACATCTGTTTCCTTTTCTGACGGTGTCAGGTGACACAGGAATTTCACTGTGGGAAAGAGCTCAAGACACAAAGGATAGGCCCAGAGGTTTCAGGGTCGCTCACAATACAGGTCTGTTGATCTGCTAACACTTTTCATTATACCAACCTTCATTTTCCTGTTGTTTTGTAGGGTTCTACAAGTTTCTGTGTGCAGAAAACTGAAGTTTGTAGAATAAAATCAAAATTAAAGGTAGGAGAACAAAAATGGTCTATGAGAAGTCTAAAAGTCTGGAATTAAGCTCAGATTCAGCACCACCTAACTAAGGCGCTCCGGGCAAGGACCCCAACCTCTGAAGAGTCAGCTTCTTCGTCTGCATACTGAGAGGTCAGATCATGTGATTCCCAAAGGGGGTTGTCTCTAAAACTTGATCATTCTCTTACTCTGCATTAGACAACGACCATCTAACTGGCCACTTTCGCAAAGGTGGTGGGGAAAAGGTATAAGCTGTTGCTGGTCAGGAGGTGCCCATTTGCATAATGACTGACTCACTAATTAGCCAGAAAGATTTCCAGTATAGCCGTACAGGACACACCAGGGTTCCCACCCTCACATTATTTAACTGGGCTTCTGACTTTGGTTTAAGGCTCCCGAAGTACTAGCCAGTAACCAACTGACTTTTCTATAGAGCTACCCGGGCAATTAAGAGCATTAGCATAAAGGAATCATTCTCAATTAGCTATTTTTAGAGCGGGCTGGAAATGCTGTCTTGCAGCCTTTTAAAGATTTTTTATGATATACTATGTTTGTTGTATTATTGGTATCACGTGTGCATTTTTCATTCTATTTCTGTTCTGCATCAAAAAATTTGTAGTAATACTATTTTGAGGGGTAGTTATTTTCAAACCATTTGAAGGAAGTCAGATGAATTTCTGATAAAGGCAGCCTTCGTTAATCCAATCTGAATGCGGGACAACCCGGCGTACAGCTCGCACACTTGTGCCAGCCAATCATCTCATCACACCTCTTGATTTGCCTTGATCAAAGAAGCAATTTGTGAGACATACCCTCCCTCTCCCCACCAAAGTGCTAATCACCTTTTCAAGGCACAAGATGGAAGGGAAACTCTGCACAAATTGCTTGCCTTAGCCCCAAAATGCTACTCATTTATAGGAACATCTAAATTATGACTCGAGACCTTGCATGATAAGGTAAGAAAACAGTGTCAGTGCATGCAGAACTATTATTTACCAGTGTCAAAAATAACTATCACATTTGCATAACTGTGGTGCTATATGACAATTTCTCCCTCAAACTGCGTCTATAGCTGAAAAAGCTTTGACTGACGTGAAGGGTGGCATGTCATTATTTTTTTAACCCCTACAAAAATGGATTGAGACCTCTTGGAATTAGAGGTTTGAGTGCTGATTTGGGAAACGGGAGCTACCAGAGAAAACAATTTAAAATGCTTTTTTTGGATTATATTTCCTATGGGTGCATGGGGTGCTATCTTATGTAAGCCAGTGGCCTCCAAAGTGGGTCAGATGTCCCCCAGGGGGTGATTTGACCCTTTGGAGCATAGTAAGAAACTATTTGCCTCTTAATTCTATATCTGCTCTGCAGATACTCTTTTTAACGCCTATGATATGTTAGAACTGGAGCACATGGATATAATTCACAGAGAAATGCATGCATTCTGTTAAAATTCTTTTAATGATGGCAGTTAGTGGTAAAAGAAAAATCTTTGGAGACTAGTGGATAACACACATTGTGGTGTTGGCCAGGGAGATGGCCTGCTTCTAGAGAGAATTTTCTAGAAGGACGCCAAGCTTATCAGCTGTTTCTACAACTATACTGTTAGAAAAGGTAGTTTCATGACATACAGAAACCTCACTGTAGGCACCGGGCATACATACATCTGATAGGTTATATACCTTTCTATTCAGACAACAAGGAAACAGACTTTTCTATAGTTACCAACACAGTCTTGCAAAGTGAAGATTCACAGATATAATTCTCTTTGGGAATTCACAGCTGCCATGAGACAGAATGAGGTCTTTTCAGGGAAGGGTGGCAGCACAAGAAGCAGCATGAGGGAGGCAGGCCCAGGCCCCGGGGTACTGTGTTAACCAGGCCCTGGGCCACTCTAGCCTGACCAGGCCTCAGCATAGACAGAAAGGCCTCTGAGGTTCCCCACACAGCTGGTTTTTACCTAGCACATTCTCTCCTTACCTCCCTCAGCATTCAATCAATCACATCTTACCGTGTTTAAGATGCACCAGACATAGTTCTGGCAATCTTGAGATTTTTCTCTTCCTCTCTACTCTGTGTCTGGGGGTCACCTGCAGGTCTCTATGCAGGAGTTTTGAGAGGCTCCCAACTCATGATTTCTATTTACTGTTCATTGCTACCCTACTGAGAAACCCAGATCATCAAATATGTTTCAAACAGAGTTCTAACAGTAGGGTAGGAGAGACCTCTCCTAGAGAGTGGAGCCTTCTATGCTTGGACTAGCTGTGGTCATGGCCTCACTTGAGAGCTTTTCACCGTGTGTGCCCTTCCAGTGTGAATTTCTAGGGACTGTCAACAAACATACCATTCATTTCTGAGAACCTCCTGCCTGTCCCACCTTGAGCTTGATGAAAAGGAGCACCAAGGAGTCGGTCCCTGCTCTCACGGAGCTTGCACAAGAGCTGGGGAACTGGGTGCAAACCCCTGACTGCACAGAGCCCCTGCAGAGTGTGACGGCCTAGGCCTAGCAGGGAAGCTGTACACAGGATCTGCTAGGACTCGGGAGGCCGTCATGCTATGCTAAAGTACTCTAGAACGTAACGTCAGACCAAAGGATTCAGTTTTAGATCCATCACTTAGTAGCTGTGTGACCTTGGGCAAACTACTTTTCTGAGTACTGGTGCACTCTGCTTAGTAATGGAGTAGGGACAATATCTATTGATAGGATCATTTTCAGGATTAAATATAATAATGGATGTGGAAACGTTTTATGGGCTGGAAAGTGCTGTGGACATTTTAGGAATTACTATTAATGGAGGAAATCATTCTGGTCTGCAAGGGTTAGGGAAGCTTTATTCTGGTGTCTCCCTACCTGGCTAGGCCAGACATAGTCACTCATAAATGGAAGCTTGGAACTGAGCCTGGCTGCTTCACCGTATGTGATGTTGGACATGAAGGGATTGTGATGGGCATGGAGGTGGCCCGCTTCCTCCAAGCCGCCTCTTCTAAACAATCTGGTACAGCTTGGAGTATTGATCTTGACCAGGTTGAGAAGAATTATACACTGGGCAGAAAGAGCTGGGGAGAGCCTGGGGGCCCGGCAAGGCCAAACAGAAGAGGCTGGTGACCAGGCTGTCCTGGGGAAGGCTGTTCACAGACCTCCCTGAGGTTCACCCAAGGGGGCCTGATGGACGGATCAGTTTCTCAGGAGTTTCCTATCCACGGTGGCCTGTGGTGTATGGTGACTCACCTGTGGGCCACCAGCAATGGACAGTGTCCAGTTCATTCTTCCTGCCTCTTTGCTGACAGGAGCAAGATGCCCCAGTCTCAGCCTTTCTCCATCAGGGTGCGGTGAGCAGCTGACACTTCAACGTGAAAGCCCTCAGGTGCCGGGATCAGTAGATGGAGCGAGGGTTTGGAAAGGAAAAGTATGCCCAACTCACAGAGCAGACTGTGTGGTTACACAGTCACTCCTGTGGGACCCAGTTACTCCTAGTGCTGACTAATCGTGTTGAGTGTAATTACAGGCATTTTCTGTGTAGCACCAGGCCTCGTGAGGGGGAACAGTGGGTGCGCTCGGCCCCTGGGGGCAGAGCAGCTATGACAGGCTCTGCTTCCACTTGGCTCCATCTTCATCCCTACGAACTCTCTCCAGGAGAAGCCTCCCCAGAAAGTAGCTCTCTGCTTTCATTTTTACTTTCTGACACCTCGTTCTGGATTTCCTCTGACTGACTATAGTCTGAGGCTCCTCGTTGTCCATCCTGCCTCACTGGCCTGTCCTACGGATCCCTGGTGAGCGCCCTGTGCTGGTGGGCGGACCGCCTGGCGGGGGACGGGGTGGGCTGGGCGGCCAGAGCAGACGCGCAGTGTTCATCAGAACTAGGGCCTGCCCAGGCAGGATTACCAGCCACCCCTTAGTATCCACTCTTCTGCCTTCCTGAGCTCCTGCTGAATGCGAGCAGAGAGTGCAGCTGCTCAGGATAAGCTCCGCCTTCCTCAGCCTCCCTGCAGCTATGTGAGGGAGTCCAGGGGGATGTGAGCACCTGGGAGGGCTGCACCCAATTTCTGGGCTTTGCCCTCCTCTTCCACTTCTTCCTCGTTGACCATCACAGTGGGAGCTGGAACAATCTGGACGAGGGGTGGAGGTCGTGCTCTCCTGCCCACCTCTGCAATGCTGTGACTCAGAAATCACCTGTGCTTTGGATCATAGTATCGTCAAGTTGACCCCTGCCCTGTGGAGAGCCACCCTATGGAGAGCTTCAGTGGGGCCCTGAGAACACAGACTCCTGCCACACTCCCCTGCATCCGCCTGCCCAACGGCTGAACACTGAGTGTGCGCTGGGGCCAAACGCCACATGTGGCCCAGAAGGCCTGTGTTTCTTCGTGTCTTGGTTGTGGCTGATGGGCTCTGGGGACACACTCTTAGAGGCTCCTGGTACTCACATTTCTGCCATAGCATGGCATACAGGAAGGAGGGTGATCCTGGCTCCATAGTCAGCCGGCTGTGTGATCTCCAACAACTCATCTCTTCCCAGAGCCAAAGGGGGAAGTCAAACCTGATGATTTCTGGAGTGTCGTCCAGTGTTAGCTTTCTGAGACGTGGCAATCCTGTGGCCAGCCTGTGGTGCAAGTTACTTCCCATACATGAAGCCAGTGTCTGCCTGTGCCAGGCTGCACAGGGCAGCTCTATTCACTTTTTTTTTTTTGAGACAGAGTCTTATCATGTTGCCCTTGGTAGAGTGCTATGGCGTCACAGCTCATAACAACCTCAAACTCTTGGGCTTAAGCGATTCTTTTGCCTCAGCCTCCCAAGTAGCCGGGACTACAGGTGCTCGCCACAATGCTTGGGTATTTTTTTGTTATTGTTGTCATTATTGTTTAGCTGGCCCAGGCCAGGTTCGAACCCACCAGCCCCAGTGTATGTGGCCAGGCCCCTAACCACTGAGCTATGGACGCAAGCCCACTCACTCTGTTTTTAATTTTTTGAGACACAATCTTACTCTGTCTCCCTGGGTAGAGTACCTTGGCATCATCATAGCTCACAGCAACTTCAAACTCTTGGGTTCAAGGGATCCTCCTTCCTCAGCCTCCTGAGTAGCTGGGACTATATAGACGCCCACCAAAATGCCCTGCTAGTTTTTCTATTTTTAGGAGAGATGGAGGTCTTGCTCTTCCTTAGGCTAGTCTCAAACTCCCAGATCAACTAATCCACTCACCTGGGCCTCCCAGAGAGCTAGGATTACAGTCAGAAGCCACCAAGCCCAGCCCACTCACTCTTCATACCTGCCAGTGGTCTGGTGAAGGAGGAAAGACGGGGGCATGAGTGTGGTGAGGGTGGGAGGTGTCACAAGGGTGACAGATGGCAGGGTCCTTCTTTAAGGACACATATACACAGGCATGGAATCCGTGAGAACAACATAAGACGTGACTCAAGAAATGTGCCGTGTTAAGGTGCCATAGCACAGGTGAACTCTGGAAGCAGATGGATGCCAGGGGGTGGGTCAGCCTGCTCCCCACACCTGCTATATAACCTTGAGTGAGCGCCCAAGCCTTTGAGCCTCAGCTTTGTCAAGTCCCAGCTCCCCAGGCTCCCCCACTCCCCTTCTCACTCTGAGAACAGCAGGTCTGTCTGATGAGTGCCCTATTAGTTTCCAGCTGGTGTTTGATGCTCTTGCCCCCCAAATTTTTTTCTCTTTTTCTCTGCCACTTTTCCCTACAGCTCTGCCCTCCCTCCTCACTCCCAGCAAAGTTCTCCCATCACTCCTTCTTTGCAGAGGGCAAGGAAAGATGCCCAGTGATATTTCAGAGCTCTAATTAAGGGGAGATTATGCATGCCACTTGAGTTTTAAAGGGGATTCAGATCAGAATGAATAAAATGCTAACTTTCCCCCTGTTGAACCCACTCACCCACGTACCCTGGGGCAAAATGGAACATAACTCAGTTTCTCCGGGAAACGCATCAGATAGCAGGTCATTCTGGTCAGCGGGCCCACGGCAGCAGCACTCGTGGTCTTGGCTAATATCTGCTCTGTTCTGTGCCCTGCCTGTTGCCACCTCTCTTCTAGCTAGAGACAGAAGAAAATAGCTGCTGGTGTGGAGTCTGCCTCCAACGGAGCCTACACATTTCTGTCCTACAAACAGGTGGCACTGTGGATTCAGGGCTGCGCCTGGTTGACTCTGTAGGGAAAAGGGTCTTTCCTATGTCTCTGGCACCCACCTGCTCCTCTGCTGCACTCCTCACTGCCTCAGGAGCTCATAACTGGGTCTCAATCCCCCAAACAGTTCCCCAGTCACACGCATCTTGATGTAGGAGGTCTCCTGTTAGCACACACACATGTGGGCATGTGCTCTCTCTCTCCCTCTCTCTCTCTCCCCCCAACCCTCCCAGCGTAGGCCCTGAGTGCTGCATTATGTTACTTCACACATGAGTGGAACAGACTGCCCAGACGCTTACTCAGGGCCTGTGCTGTCAGCCTCTGGCACCCCACAGCCATGGCCATTTTCACGGTCCTGTGTCAGTGCTCAGAGGGACAACTCCCCTTTAGTCTGGGCTAAGTGTCTGCCTCTCTTGGCCTGGATCTTCCTTGATGACCCATCTGGGTGTCATTCATGTCAATATCTCAGCTCTTTTATTTCAAGTGTAAGGGTTCCTTGAAGAATTCTGGGTACAGACAGCACACAGGTGAAAAAGTAAAAGATACCTGCTTACAGAATACGAAGGGGACTATCATGACATTCCTGCAGGTGGAACAGGGCACCATCCATCAGAGATCAGAGGGTAATAAAAAGCATCTGGAACCTTCACATCACCCATGGCTGCTGCAGGGTAACAAAGAAGCTCCTGACGGCCACCAATAGCCCTGGCCCAGCTGTGTTCCAAGGTTCTGTAAACTCTCTTTTATTTTGTAGAGACAGAGTCTCATTTTATCACCCTTGGTAGATTGATGTGGCATCACAGCTCACAGCAACCTCCAACTCCCGGGCTTAGGCAATTCTCTTGCCTCAGCCTCCAGAGTAGCTAGGACTATAGGCGCCCACCACAAGGCCTAGCTATTTTTTTGCTCTTGCAGTTTGGCTGGGGCTAGGTTTGAACTGGCCACCCTCGGTATATGGGGCCAGTGCCCTACCCACTGAGCCACAGGTGCCACCCAAGTTTTGTGAACTCTTTTAGTGACTAGATATCAGTTTCCCCATTTGTGAAGTGGAGAACATGGTAATGAATAACCAAGAATCTTGTCAAAATTATTTTCAAGCTTATCTATGGCTGGGAGTCAACCCTTCACTAAGACCCCACAGAACACCCCGCTGTGTTCTTCCCTCCATCTTTCCAGCTCCTCTGCTCCCTGGGCCGGCTTCTGGCTGAGGATACTGAGAGCTGGCTGAGACGACAGGGAGAGGGCCTGCCATGCTCCCTCACCAGCTGGCCGCTGCAGGCCAGGAAGGCATCCATGGCATCTAGCAAACCCTCCCATGCCCACTCGCCGGACCTCGCAGGCCACACAGCTTTTAATATTCCCTATTATAGGTGTTCATAACACTGTATCTCAATGGGTTTGAGGCTTCTGCCTTTAGCTGTGGAATAAACAATGTCTTGATAATTGCTGGGTCACCATTATTTACTTCTATAGTTATTTTTATTTAAGAAAGCCCTTTTCCTTTGGACTCTAGTAAGAGGGTAATACTATAATTTTCTTCACTGTCTCTCTTTAATGAGATCAAAGGTCAGGCAGAGGGAGTCAGACAATTTTAGAAGAGGCAACCCAGCAACAAACCTGACCTCGGGCGGGAGCGCTGAGCACGACTCACTCTGCGGGTGATTCATTGCTCCCAGCTCCTGTGCTGGCTGAAAGGCTGGGAATGAGCACAGCGAGGTGCTCCACCAGGCCCACGTTCACCCCTTCTCTTCCCGGCTGCTTCTTTCTCTCCACCTCCCTGCCCCATTTTCTCCCTGGGTAAGGACACACCCCCTATCCCTCCAGCCCCATCATCCTGTGCTCTACAATTTCCACTACAACTTTATTCTGTAGAATCTGTCATCAGCAACCTGAGCTTGGCCCTGCTGGGAGGATGTTCTAAGCTGAGCAAATTCACCTCCTAGCTTTGCTGTTTCCTTTCAGCTTCCCATAACCCATTCTTTTTACCAGCCCTCCAGGGATGTCGTCTAGTATCAAGTCACCTCTGATGTTTCAGGTGGGTTAAAATGATCATCTCTTAAGGTGTCCAAACCAACTGGAGTCTCCCCACCCCCTTGTCTTCCTGGCCCCGGTTGGCTGAGAGCAGTAGGAGCTGGTAACAGACGGCATGTCATCCACTCCTGACAGCTCGTGCTATAATGTCGGCCTGCCAAACCCATTACGGTAATGACAGCGCTGCAGAATTAGAACACTCACTCCTACATAGAGCAGAAAAAAAATTAGCAAAGGAGGGCAGGGTTGGGATTTTCTGTTATTTTGCTTTTTCACTCTTTTCTCTTCCCAAAATGAGGCACTGTCCCTTTTTTTTTCTTTTATTCCATTAAAAAGATAAGCAAGCAGGCCACCATATATTCCTAACTCAGAGAACAAGTGTTCGGGGCAGGTGATGGCATCACTTGGGTTTTGGGGAAGCATCCAAAAGAGATTACGATGCCTCATGGTGAAGCAGTGGTGTCATTCCATCAGCATGTTCCCAAGTGGGGCATGCGCACAGAAGCTCTTTGCTGGGGTTTGGATAATCTCAACAGGCACTTACGAATTAACTTTCCACTTTGGGCTGGGGGAGGGGGTATTGCAAAACTTAATGATCATCCTTCTGGCTGGGGATCACAAAGTGCTGCTGATAATTGTGATAGTTAAAGTGATTTGCTTATAGTAATTAGTTCCTAGGACTCCCTTGTGGTGGAAAGAGAAAGAGATTGCACTGTCTTGCACACAGGCAAAGTGAGGCACAGAGAGCCGGCCTGCTTCACTGTGAGAGACAGGGCTGGGCACACCAACTGGAGACCCTGCATAGAGGAGGGGGTGTTTTGTGGGCAAGGGGGTATTCAATGGGAGATGCACAGGGCTGGCTTAATGCAGAAGAGGCCAGCCTGGCCCAGAGGCCCCAAAGCTCCTGCTGGGTGTGAGGTATGGGGACAATGCTGAAAGGCTATTGGTGCTGTGCTGGGGTTTCCAGAGGGTGTCAGGTTTAAATGGGAAGCCAACAAATGGACCGACCTTTTATACTACCACTCAAGAACAGACAGCAAGCCTGAAATCCTCTTCCTCACAGCAGTCGTCCTATCAGGGACCCAGCCCAAGGGTCAAAGGACCTCTTGGAGAGGCCAAGGGCGTCTGCTACCAAATGTGACAGGAGAGAGCCAGTGGCAGCCTAGTGGCAGGAGGCAGAGCTCATGTCATTAATAATCAGGCTGCCAAGACCTGAGGGAGCCCCCGAACTCTTGCCCAAGTTGTGGCCACTGAGGCTGCCTCTGGGACAGACTTTCCCAAGGACCAATAAGGCCAGGAATGTGCACAGAAACAGATTCCAGGACAGCAGAGAACAGAAAGTATCTGCGTTTTGGCTGTGTGACCTCGAGCAGGCTGTTTATCATCTCTAATTCCTCATCTGCTCATGCATGGAGATCTGGATACACACTGCAGATGGCCCCTGAATATGTTAGCACCTCACCCATGGCCGGGCCACTGTACTGCTGGGTACATGTTTACACTTTAAGGGACCAATTCAGACGTTCAATCAGTCAACAGGTAACTACAGTGCTGAGAACCTACTATATGCTCAACCTGGTATTGCAGGAAGTTAGGAGAGAGAGCTTGCTGCAAGAGCCTAGCCAAATAACGGACATTGAAAGACTATGTAGAATTCTTTGCAAAATTTGTTAATGGTGCGTAAGAAACTGTTAGAACCCATTGCATAATCAAATAATTGTCCAGTGGGAAAGATAATTTCTCTAGTGTCCCTATCAGCTATAGAATGAAGTTGAAAGAAACTCTGTGACATCCAAAGCCCTGTGTGGTGTCAGTTTCTTGAATGAATCTCCATCCTCAAAGCTTAATGGTTCCTTATACTACCTATCAGTCTTGTCGTCAACCATAATTCATTTTTTTATCTCTCCACCCATCCACCATCCCTCCATCTACCTATCCATCCACTGATCCATCACTCCATGAATCCATCCATCCATCCACCCACCTACCCATCTATCTATCCATCATCCACCCATCCATCCATCCATCCACCCACCTACCCATCTATCTATCCATCATCCATCCATCCATCCATCCATCCATCCACCTACCCATCTATCTATCCATCATCCACCCATCCATCCATCCATCCACCCACCTACCCATCTATCTATCCATCATCCATCCATCCATCCACCTACCCATCTATCTATCCATCATCCACCCATCCATCCACCTACCCATCTATCTATCCATCCATCCACCCATCCACCCACCTACCCATCTATCTATCCATCATCCACCCATCCATCCACCTACCCATCTATCTATCCATCATCCACCCATCCATCCACCTACCCATCTATCTATCCATCCATCCATCCACCCATCTACCCATCTATCTATCCATCATCCACCCATCCATCCACCCATCCATCCACCTACCCATCTATCTATCCATCATCCACCCATCCATCCACCTACCCATCTATCTATCCATCATCCACCCATCCATCCATCCATCCACCCACCTACCCATCTATCTATCCATCATCCACCCATCCATCCACCTACCCATCTATCTATCCATCCATCCATCCACCCACCTACCCATCTATCTATCCATCATCCACCCATCCATCCACCTACCCATCTATCTATCCATCATCCACCCATCCATCCACCTACCCATCTATCTATCCATCCATCCA
>CAUYTI010048558.1:0-13623 GCA_963575145.1 Galago senegalensis
GGCAAGAGAATCTCTTAAGCCCAAGAATTGGAGGTTGCTTTGGGCTGTGATGTCACAGCACTGTACTGAGGGTGACTCTTGCCTCAAAAAAAGAAAAAGAAAATGCACTTGAGGTAGCTATGTTAGAGTTTGGTTTAATATATTCCTGAAGGCAGGAATTACATGTGAGATTATCAATCAACACATGGAAGGTGTACATTAGTTTAGCCCAAAGGGAGGAACATCTGGAATCTGGAAGGTAGGGCTTAAAGGTCATAGATGGGTTTAAAGATGCTTTGATTTGTAATTAAAGAAATGAACCTTTGGCGGAACCTGTGGCTCAAAGGAGTAGGGCGCCGGCCCCATATACCGGAGGTGGTGGGTACAAACCTGGCCGGACAAACAAAAAAAAAAAGAAAAGAAAGAAAAAGAAATGAACCTTTGTCTAAAGGCTTGGAAACTGTTTTTTGTTTTTTTTTTTTTTTAGAGACACAGTGTCACTTTATCACCTTCGGTAGAGTGCTATGGCATCACAGCTCACAGCAACCTCCAACTCCTGGGCTTAGGTGATTCTCTTGCCTCAGCCTCCCCAGCAGCTAGGACTATAGGTGCCTGCCACAATGCCTGGCTATTTTTTGTTGCACTTTGGCCAGGATGGGTTCAAACCTGCCTCCCTTGGTATATGGGGTTGGCACCCTACCCACTGAGTCACAGGTGCTGCCCAAAGCTTGGAAAGTTTTTGTTTGTTTGTTTTGTTTTTTATTTTTGTCAACAATTCCAGTTTAGTGGGTATAGTAGTAATTGATTCCTGCAGCCTTATAAAGGCTTGGAAAGTTTTAAGATAAAAATGTCTTTTAAGGCTTGGTGCCTATAGCTCAGCATCTAGGATGCCAGGCACATACACTGGAGCTGCCAGGTTCAAATCCAGCCTGGGCCTTCTAAACAACAATAGCTGGGCATTGTGGCAGGCGCCTGTAGTCCCAGCTACTTGGGAGGCTGCAGCAAGAGAATCGCTTAAGCCCAAGAGTTTGAGGTTGCTGTGAGCTATGATGCCGTGGCACTCTACCCAGGGGGACAGCTTGAGACTGTCTGAAAAAAGAAAAAGAATGTCTGTTAATCAGAGACATGGACAGATTTGGAGAACATCCTCCTAGGGAAAGTATCACAAGAATGGAAAAGGAAACATCTGATATATTCAATACTAATATTAAGCTAGTAGATGAATAACTACAGGCCAGATATGAGAGAAAAACACAATTAAGTTCAAGAAAGGGGAAGGGAGGAAAGGAAGGGGCTCGGTAAGATCTTACTTAACGGGTACAACGTAGGGGTACATGGCACACTTCCTGGCTGAAGGGCTAAACTGCAACTCAGACTTTGTCTAACAAGCATAAACAATTGGGGCTTGGCACTTATGCTCAGTGAGTAGGGCGTGAGCCACATATACCAAAGCTGGTGGGTTCAAGCCCAGCTTGGGCCTGCTAAACAATAAGGACAGCTGCAACCAAAAAAATAGCCAGGCATTGTGGTGGGTGCCAGGCTGAGGCAAGAGAATTTCTTTAGTTTAGATTTTCTGTCTGGCTTTCAGAAAAAGGAGTTTGGGGTTTTATGACCCACCTTGAGGAAGAGGGATTCTAATTTCCATGGCTAGCCTAAGGGGAGAATGAGACTGAGAAACAGGAGGATGAGAGAAGGTCAGAGAAATACTTGCTTCTGAGGCTGCTGCTAAGGCCTTCATTTGGGGGTACTGTCTTCTAAGCCTCAACAATTGATATACTTGTTTTATTTTTTTTTAAGAGAGTCTCACTTTGTCGCCCTTGGTAGAGTGCAGTGGCGTCACAGCTCACAGCCACCTCCAGCTCTTAGGCTTAGGTGATTCTCTTGCCTCAGCCTCCGGAGT
Source organism: Galago senegalensis (assembly GCA_963575145.1). NCBI lineage: Eukaryota > Metazoa > Chordata > Mammalia > Primates > Galagidae > Galago > Galago senegalensis. Next base: position 1,880 of record CAUYTI010048558.1, read on the forward strand.
AGCTGGGACTACAGGGGCCAGGTTCGAACATGCCACCCTCAGTATATGGGGCTGGTGCCCTACTCACTGAGCCACAGGTATCATCTGATATATTGGGTTTTTAAATTGTAGTCTAACATATGCAAAAAGAAAATTAATGGCGGGCAGTGCCTGTGGCTCAAAGGAGTAGGGTGCCAGCCCCACATGCCAGAGGTGGTGGGTTCAAACCCAGCCCTGGCCAAAAACTGCAAAAAAGAAAAGAAAATTAATGGCAAAATATCGTTCCCAAAATGAAAGAAAAGGCTAGAGACTCAGGCTTAGAAAGTACAAAAAAGCATGAAAGCTCAAGGGACGTGAAGCTGGAAGATGGGAAGTCTCCTCAGCGTGAACTCGCCGGGGCTACTATTGGCCTCTTTGTAGCCTGCTTCAGGCTCCAGTCACAGGGACAGTGGGCATCTGCTCAGTTTATTTGGTCCTTCCAGTCAATCTCAGCTATGTCTGTATCCTGGAGTCACCCAGGATATTCAGGAACATTTTGATTTTCTACTTCTACCCCTAGAAATTTTTTTTTTTTTTTTTTTTTTTGAGACGGAGCCTCAAGCTGTCCCCCTGGGTAGACTGCCGTGGCATCACGCTCACAGCAACCTCCAACTCCTGGGCTCAAGCAAGTCTCCTGCCTCAGCCTCCCAAGTAGTTGGGACCACAGGCGCCTGCCACAATGCCTGGCCATTTTTTGGTTGCAGCCATCATTGTTGTTTGGCGGGCCTGGGCTGGGGATTCGAACCCACCACCTTAGGTGTATGTGGCTGGTGCCTTAGCTGCTTGAGCCACAGGTGCCGAGCCAACCCCTAGAAATTCTGATTGGCCTGGGTTCCCAGTGGCCTTGGTGTTTCTGGAGCTTCCTGGTGCTTCTAGGGAGGTCTGGAAGGTCTTCCCACCTGCATGTATTCTGGGGCAGGTTCTCTGGGGTTTCTTCCTGGTCAGTGCTGGGGAAATAAAAATTAAAAACAAGGCTCGGTGCCTGTGGCTCAAGTGACTAAGGCGCCAGCCACATACACCTAAGGTGGCGGGTTTGAATCCAGCCCGAGCCCACCAAACAACAATGACAGCTGCAACCAAAAAATGGCCAGGTGTTGTGGCAGGCGCCTGTGGTCCCAGCTACTTGGGAGGCTGAGGCAGAAGACTTGCTTGAGCCCAGGAGTTGGAGGTTGCTGTGAGCTGTGATGCCATGGCACTCTACCCAAGGGGATAGCTTGAGGCTCTGTCTCAAAACAAAACAAAAAAAAATTAAAAACAAAATTGCCTTCCAATCCAGAAAACCCCTGCACAAAGATAGAAGAGAAAAAAATTTTATTATTGTAAAAGCATAAAATGGATTGTGATGTGCATCACAAGCAATCTGCTACAGAGATTGCAAAGACTGAAAAACCTTCTCCCTGGCCCTACATGATGGCTCACACAGTGCTAACACTCTTGGAGGCCATGGTGGGAGGATCCCTTCAGCACTGGAGTTTAAGACCAGCCTGAGCAAGAGTGAGATCTTGTCTCTACTAAAGATAGAAAAATTAGGTGGGCATGGTGGTAGGCACCTGTAGTTCCAGTGATGCAGGAGACTGAGGGGACTTGAGCTCAGAAGTTTGAAGTTGCTGTGAGCTAGGCTGATGCCATGGCACTCCAGCATGGACAAAAAGTTTTTATTTAAATTGCGATAGAGTGTCTCTTTGTTACCCTCAGTAGAGTGCTGTGGTGTTGTAGCTCACAGCTGCCTCAAACTCTGGGGCTCAAGCAATTCTCTGGTGTTAGCCTCCCAACTAGCTGGGACTACAGGCATCCGCCACAGTGCCTGGCTATTTTTTTTTTTGTTTGTTTGTTTTGTTTTAACAGGCCCAAGCTGGGTTTGAAACCACCAGCCCTGGTGCATGTGGCCTGTGCCCTACACACTGAACTATAGGTGCCATCCTGTCTCAAAAAATTAAAAAGAAAAAAGTCTCTTTTGCACAGCTACTTAACTGCAACCCATAAGAGTGGGTAAGTTTGCAATGCAAAGTCAGGTGATGGGCATTCTTTTCCTTGATGGTCTTTTTCTTTCTTTCTTTTCTTTTTTTTTTTTTTTTTTTTAGACAGAATCTCACTATGCCACCTTTGGTAGAGTGCTATGCTAGGGTGACCAGACATCCCAATTTTGGCGGAACAGTCCCGCTTTTCAACAATTTGTCCCGCGGCATTTTAAAAAAGTCCCGATTTTTGGAAAGAATGCACGAACGGGCTGGAGAACAAGAAGGGAATATATAGTTTTTGGCTGCCATATGGCTATTTCACCAGAATATGAGTTTTATATTGTTTTTGTTAATTTTATAATGTTAAACTGTAATAAATAATTGCTGAGAAGTGATTATCGAGAACTGCTTATCAAAGTACGCCTTGTTGTCAGGCACTGCCCTGTGCTGTCCCCTGCCCCCACTCCGCCCCCACTCCGGCCCCTGCTTCACCCCCCCCCACCCCTACCCCTCCACCATGTTGTCCTGCCTTACAGATGTTAGAATCTGGTCACCCTAGCTATGGCGTCATAGCTCCCTGCAACCTCAAACTCTTGGGCTAAAGCAATTCTCTTGCCTCAGCCTCTCAAGTAGCCAGGACTACAGGCGCCTGCCACAAGGCCCAGCTATTTTTCTGTTGCAGTTGTCATTATTGCTTAGCTGGCCTGGACTGGGTTCGAACCTGCCGCCCTCCTTGTATGTGGCTGGCGAAGTAACCACTGTGCTACAGGCACTGAGCCTATGGTACTTCTTTCTTTTCTTGTTTGAGACAAAGTCTCATTCTGTTGCCTAGGCTAGAGTGCCATAGTGTCAGTTTAGCTAACATAAATCCAATCTGTGTTCAAGCTATCCTCCTGCCTCAGCCTCCAGAGCAGCTGGGACTACAGGTGTCCTCTACCACACCCAGCAAATTTTTCTTTTTTGGAGAGAGAGTCTCACTTTATTGCCCTGGGTAGAGTGCTGTGGCATCACAGCTCATAGCAACTTCCAACTCCTGGGTTTAGGCGATTCTCTTGCCTCAACCTCCCTAGTAGCTGGGACTATAGGCATCAGCCACAATGCCCGGCTATTTTTTTGTTGCAGTTAGGCAGGGGCTGGGTTTGAACCCACCTCCCTTGGTATATGGGGCTGGTGCCCTACTCACTGAGCCACAGACATCACCCAAATTTTTCTATTTTTAGTAGATACAGGGACTCTTTTTTGCTCAGGCTGGTCTGGAGCTCCTGAGCTCAAGGTTTCCTCCTACTTTGGCCTCCCACAGTGCTAGGATTACAGGTGTGAGTTGTCTTCTAAGTCCCTGGGGAAATATTCTTTCAGGTGTGAGGCAGGGAAGAGGCATATTTAGCCATGAAAAAGATTCATATACATTTGAAAAGTTTAGAGAAAGGTTCTTAAAAAAACAGGTGTGTGTGGGGTCTCTTCTCTTATTTTCCACAGGAATAATTAGGCCTCTCATTTTTATCATTTTTTAATTTTAGATTCATATGAGGGTACATATATATGATTGAATTACATTTTTTACGTTTGTTAGATAGCATCAGAGTTGTAGTTGAGTCCTTCACCCAGGAGGAGGCCTCTTAGTTTTCCTTTGCATGTGACTTCACATCAAGAGTCGTGACCTGTTATGTGGCTGTCCCTAGGACTGCTCTGCTAATTCCTCCTGCGTCCTGGACACAGGCTTAGGCACCAACTTTCTAAGAAGAGGTTCCACCCCAGAGAAACTAGTGAAGGGCCCCTGCAGAACTCTCCATACACTCTGAGTCTTTAAGTTGACATGTTAGCAGAGTGCACAGCACATCCCTGTCCTCAGAGGACAGCTCAGTCATTGTCCCAGGCCTGACATGGCAGCACCAGGAGCCAGAGCTCTCACTATGGCTAACTTTGGGCTTCATGAGATGCCAGGACTATATCTGCAAGTCTTTAGGACTGAGGAGGAGCTTCTGAGTAAAGGATTGTAGGATGCCAGCTCCCTGACCTCAAGCTTAATGTCATTGAGAGGACCGAGAGAAGGAAGCCAGCAGTTTATTTAAGGAGGGAAGCTATTTTCTATGGTTCACGGCTGTGCTTCAGGCTTCAGGGTGTTCTTATCTCCCTGGCTGCTTTCGAGCACTTTCCTTGCCAGAGAGTCCTGGAGAGTGGCGATGGATAGGATCTCCACATTCTGCCTTTGATAAGGGCAAACATTATTTTCTCTCCTGTAATGGAAAGGGTTGATAAGAAAGAAAACCTCCAAGTGTCCCAGTGAAAGGTTCTCTCATACTTAAGAAAAATCTGTTCACACAAGCGAAGTGGCACCGATGTCTTTCATCATGCAAACCCTTTCCCTTCTCTAGTTTACCCCTTCCATGAGCACTAGACCTGGTCTTCAAAGCCTCAGAGATGTTTGACCTACTCAGGGGAGTGGTAGGAGATGTAAAGGAAAAAAAAATACCTTTTATTCCCTGTCTGTAGGTTTGTTATCTGAGTCCTCTGTAACAAAGACAGATTAACAAGAGAAAAGCATACAAATTTATTTAAGTTTATTAAGTTTTATGAGCTATAGGAACCTTCAGAAATGAAGACCTAAAGAAACAAGGAAGCCTGTGCATTTTTATGCTAAGTTTATGAAGAGTGAGCTGCCATCCAGATTGGACCGGGGAATAGGACCTAAGGCTTACAGACTGGGAGGAACTTAGCCAGGCCTGTTTCTTAGATTCTCTTCTGTGTCCCTGTGTCTTCAGAGATAAGGACTTTCTCTTCCTCCAGAGCATGGAGGGCACCTCTGAATGAAGATTTTATGACCTGCTTCTGGGGAGAGGGGTGAGGAAAAGGTAAGAGTGACCTTGCTGCTTGGCTGTTTTCTCAAATGCCAAAGTTCTGTCTTGCGGAGTAGTATGTCCTGAACCCCGTCAGATACTTAAAGGAAGATAGTCATAATGTGCTTGTCTCTTTGGCTCTGAGTAATCAATGACCAGAAAGGTCTTGTATACTCAGGGTGAGTCACCATGATGGTTATTAGGTCTTACACAGAGTGAGGCTGACGCACGATTTGGAGTTTCTGCAGGAAGGCAGCTGCTGAGCCCCTGTTCCACATCAGCCCGAGTTAGAAGATGATGACACAGAAGCTTGTCTGCTAGATGATGGACAGAGAGGGTGGCCCTGACATACCCAAGGGGCCTGTGCAAAGGATTAAGCAAAAGACAATGCTGGAAGACCTTTCCAAAAATGATTTGCAACATCATTTTCTTTCCTTCTTTTAAAATGTTCCTCAGGGGTGGCGCCTGTGGCTCAGTGTGTAGGGTGCTGGCTCCATATACCCAGGGTGGCAGGTTCGAACCTGGCCCCAGCCAAACTGCAACAAAAAAATAGCTGGGCATTGTGGTGGGTGCCTGTAGTCCCAGCTACTTGGGAGGCTGAAGCAAGAGACTCGCCTAAGCTCAAGAACTGGAGGTTGCTGTGAACTATGATGCCATGGCACTCTACTGAGGGTGATAAAGTGAGACTCTGCCTAAACAAAAAAAAAAATATTCCTCAGAATCACAGATTTCTCATCATTCTTTTTGTCCTTGGGACTACAGACAAAAGCAGTGCTTCTTGTCAGCTTGTGTTTATTTCACTGTTATACTAACTTTCAAATAAATACATTTTTGACACAAGTTCATCTTGTTGGCACAGTCCCATGCATTAGCTGTTTGTAAAGCTATTTGATAGAGTATTTTGTCATAAAGAACAATTTAAGTAGAGTTTTGAGGAGATCTCTCTTCTTTAAAGTCATCCTTCTACATCCTTAGTGCCTTTTATAAAAAATAGGCCTTAATAAAAAATAATAGAACTATTTTAAATTAACAGCAAAATTGAGGAGAAAGTTTCCTCCATGTTTTTGCATGGCTTGATAGCTTATTTCTTTTTATTTATTTATTTTTTCTTAAAAATGAGACAGAGTTTTCTTAAAGGTGAGACAGAGTTTCACTTTATTGCCCTCGGTAGAGTGCTATGGCATCACAGCTAACAGCAACCTCCAACTCCTGCACTTAGGCAATACTTTAGCCTCAGCCTCCTGAGTAGCTGGGACTATAGGCACCCGCCACAATGCCTGTGGCTATTTTTTGTTGCAGTTGTCATTATTGTTTAGCTGGCCCAGGCTGGGTTCAAACCTGCCACCTTTGGTTTATGTGACTGGCGCCGTAACTACTGTGCTACAAGCGCTGAGCCCCTTTAAAAAAAAAAAAAAATCTAGTTTTTTTTTTTTTTTTTGCAGTCTGGTGCCCTACTCCTTGAACCACAGGCACCTCCCTTTTTTGGGGGGGTCAACAGAATTTAAGGGTGCTGCAAAAGTTTAACTACAGGTTCAAATGTGCCATGTGATAAAAGAAGTTGAAAACCACTGATTCATCTGTAGACAATGTATGATCTCTACAGCTAAAAAAATGTTAAATGGAGTTCTGGGGGAAAATATGTTACTTAGCTATGAAACACAATTGACAGGGAAAAAAATTAATCAAAGTGTTCATTGAACACAATATAGTTCGCACTACTGGGTTTTTCTTCTTTTGGTTTTTTTTTTAAGACAGAGCCTCAAGCTGTCCCCCTGGGTAGAGTGCCGTGGCATTACAGCTCACAGCAACCTCCAACTCCTGGGCTCAAGCGAGTCTCCTGCCTCCGCCTCCCAAGTAGCTGGGACCACAGGCGCCCGCCACAACGCCCGGCTCTTTTTTGGTTGCAGCCGTCATTGTTGTTTGGCAGGTCTAGGCTGGGGATTCAAACCTGCCACCTTAGGTGTACGTGGCTGGTGCCTTAGCCGGTTGAGCTATAGGCACCGAGCCGATAAATTTGCCTCTTAAGACTGCTTTTGCTGTATCCCACAGTTTTTGGTAACTTGTGTCTTCATTGTTATTATGTTTGAGGAATTTAATGATTTCCTCTTTTAGCTCTTCCTGAACCCAACTATCGTTCAGCATAAGGTTATTTAATTTCTAAGTCTTTGTGTGGGGATGAATGTTTTGTTGGAGTGCCACCCTTATTGCCTTGTGGTCTGAGAAGATACAAGGTGTAATTTTTATTCTTCTAATTCTGCTGAGGTTTGATTTGTATCCTAGGATGTTGCCGATTTTGGAGTACATGCCATGGGCTGATAAAAATGTATATTCCTTAATCCCATTTGTGCTAGGGTTACATTTAAGTCTTTTGTATTTTTGTTTAGTTTCTGTTTAGAGGATCTGTCCAATTCTGACAGATGTTAAAGTCCTCATCTGTTATGGAGTTGTAGGATATCATATTATTCAGACCAATTAAAGTCCATTTCATAAATATGGAGCATTTAAGTTGGGTGAGTAAATTTTTAGAATTGAAATGTCCTCTTGTTGTATTGTTTTCTTGACCAGTATGATGTGAACATCTTTCTCTTTCTTAACTTTAGTTCCTTTAAATCCACTTGTATCTAGAAATAAGATTGTAGCTCCTCTTTTCTTCTAATTTCCATTTGCCTGAAATATTATTTTCTAATCTGTTACCCTGACTTTTGTTTTGTCTTTTGAGGTTAGGTGTGTTTCCTAGAGATAGCACATATATGGCTTGTGCTTCTTTATCCAATCAACTGACCTGTGCCTCTTCAGCAGGAAATTTCAAGCCATTCACATTTATTGAGAGAATTGATAAGTATGGTGAAATTCTATACATCTTATATGGTGAAAGTCCATTGCTTGGTGTTATCCTTTGCACCATTTTGGAAGCTAGATTTTGTCTTTTAGTTTCTGGGTGTTTACTTTGCTGTTGGTCTTTTGTGATGGTCAGTGTGGAGGACAGATCTGAGTATTTCCTGTAGAGCTGGTCTTGTTATGGTGACTTTTCCCAATGTTTGTATGTCAGTAAAAGACCTTATTTCTCCATTGAATTTGAAGTTTAGTTTAGCACAGCACAGAATTCTTGGCTGAAAATTGTTTTTTAAAAGATGGTTAAAAGTAGTTCACCATTCTCGTCTGGCTTAATAAGTTTTAGCTGAAAAGGCCACTGTCAGCATGATGAATCTGCCCTTGTAGGTCAATTGGTACTTAGTACTGGCTGCTTCCAGAATTTTCTCTCTCATTTTGACTTTATTACAATGTTTCTTGCAGATGCTTTGTGTTTAGATGACTGGGTTTGATAACACTCTAAAAAGTGTGTTTTTGAACCTGTAGTGATGCTTAGGAAATTTTAATTTATGATATCCTCCAGAAGGGCTTCCATTGCTCTGGGTCATCCTTCTTCCCCTTCAGGGATACCTATAATTTGTGTGTTTGAAAGACACTTCACGAAGTCCCATGATTCTCTAAGTGAATTTTCTGCTTTTTCTCTCTTCTTTTCTGCCTCTTTATGTGCCTGGGTTAGTTGTAGAGCCTTATTATCTAACTCTGAGATTCCTCTCCATGGCCTAATCTGTTATTGATGCATTATACCGCATCTTTAAGTTCCCTGATTGACTCCGTCAATTACTTAAGCTCTGCTATATACTTTGATTTCTTCATATCTTCCATTCATTTCTTGGGTCTGTTTTTGGAATTCCTTTTGATTATTTTTTACTTTCTCTTCTATTCCCTTCATTGTTTTTGCTACCCATACTTTAAATTTCATTTCTTGTCATTCACATTATTTCTTTGTAAGTGGAGTGCTCTGCAGTAGCTATCTCATCTCATGATCCCTGGAGTAAAGAGGGTTGATCTTTTCTGGTTTTTCATGTTGCCAGAACTTTTCTCTTGGTTCTTCCTCATGTGTGTTTTCTTCTGGTTCACTTCCTACTCTTTTCTCTCACTTCCTGATTGTCTTTAAATTAGCTTATTATCTGTGCATAAGTATTTTTGTTTTCTAAGGCATAGTCTCATTATGTTGCCCTCAGTAGAGTGCTATGGCATCACAGCTCATGGCAACCTCAAATTCTTGTCAATTGTCTTGCCTCAGCCTCCCAAGTAGCTGGGATACAGGCACCTGCCAGAACACCTGGCTGTTTTTTTTTGTTATAGTTGTCATTGTTGTTTAGCAGGCCCAGGCTGGGTTGGAACCTGCCAGCCTCAGTGCATGTGGCTGGTGCCCTAACCTCTGAGCACAGGCGCCAAAAATCTGTGCTTAAGTATTGAAGTGTCCTTTTGGTATAAGGCTAAAAGGAAGAGAAGAATAAGGAGCAATAAGGGAAAAAGAAAGAAATGAAATGAAAAAAGGGGTGGTGAAAGGAAAATTGAAAAAAATGAGAGAATAATAACCAAAAGAGAGAGACAGGAGTAATAATGGTATTGAGCAGGGTGCTTTGACCTACACCCACAATTCTAGGACCCTGGAGGGCCAGGATGGGTAGTTCCCTTGAGATCAAGAGCTCCTTACCAACCTAAGCAAAAGCAGGACCCTGCTTCTGCCAAATGTCAAATAAAATGAGCAGTATGTCCCAGTGGAGACCTACCAATTCTGTCTTTCCCAAGGATAGCCTACATCCAGGGCTCATGGCCTCCATGTTCCAGGCCAACGCCATGGCACCCCAGCCCAGGCCTCAGAATGAGGCTCTGTCCCATAAACTGAATACAGAATAAAATAGAATAAAACAAATCAGAAAAAAATTAAAGAAAAACATATAAAGAAAATTTAAAATAAAATTATACATGATGTAAAAATAATAGCAGGTAGCTTAGTCTGTGTTTGAGAAATTTATGTCAGATGCATGAGAATAGTGGATAAATCTCTACAAAAAGTGAGAAAAAAGGAGATAAACAGGAAAGAAAGAATCAAAGGAACAGAAAAACCTTACCAAAAATGGAGCCCTTGTTATTGAAGAAAGTAAAAATAAAAATACAACAAAACAAAGCAAACAAACAAGAAAAACTAACGGAAAAAATTGAAGAAAAAATATTGCAATATATTGTCAGGATAACATATAGTGCTGGTTAGGAGACTCAAAACATGCACGCTGATTTTTCTGTATAAGGTGGCTGGAAGTCATTATCTAGCTGTGGAGGACACCCGGTGCCATCTTCCTGATTTATTTGTCTTCAATTAGGGCTTAGTTGCTTTTTTGCATCTGGTCTCCTCAGGGTTGAAGTTCTTTTTTGTGTGTGTGTGGGGAGTTTGAAGTTCTTGACAGAGTACTTAGGAGTTATATACCTTGACCTTCCAAACAGTGCTCCTTGGCCACAAAGTGTCTTTCCTGGGAAAAAGGAGCCACCAACTCCCCTCAAGGGTGGCTGCTCAGGTCAGCAGGCACACCAGAGCCAGCTTCACACTAGGACCCTACAGCTGTTCCTCCCAGGCACCCCTCCCATAGTGGTAGTGCCCTGTTAGCAACCAAAGTGATGAGATTTCGACCACATCTGGTGGTTCAATCCTGACCACCAGTTGCTGTTCAAGTTCATTCACTTGCTTAAGCTCTCCTAAGGTAGCTCTGGCAAGCATCCACATCCAAAAAAGACTGCTGGACAGGGTTTCCCTGTTTCTAGCCCTCTGCCAGTGGGCCACCTAGCCTCTGCCCACCTCCAGGCACTCACCTTCTGTGCCAGACTTCCACCTGCTCCTGACCTCATTAGTGCTCGGAGTTGCTTGCTGCTGCACTGTGCCCCCAGAATGATGTTTCTGGGCAGGACACTCCAGGTGGAGGTGAGTAGGGTCTTCTCTCCCTGGTCTCATCATGAGTGGCTGCTAAGAAGATGTTTTTTCTAGTCCACAGTCTTCCTCCATCCCCCAAATGTCCATGATTAACACAGGATGTATAAACAAAATATGGTATATTCATAAAATGGAATATTATTCAGCCTTCAAAAGGAAGGAATTTCTGATCTGTGCTACCAAATGACTGAACTTTGAAACAATTAGGCTAAGTAAAATAAACTAGACACAAAAGAAAAACTACAATATTTTATCATTCCACTTATATGAGATACCCAGAATAGGCAAGTAAAATAGAGGTTACCAGGGCCATGATGGGTGGAAGGATGGGAAATTGTTTAGTGAGTACAGGAGTATTTATTTGGGATAGTGTAAAAATTCTGAAAATGGATATTGGTAGGGATTGCACAAAAATATAAATGAGGTTAATGCTCCAAATTTACACCTAAGAATGGTTAAAATTAATTTTATGGTATAAATATTTTACCACTATAAAAATTTTATAATAGCCTCATCGACAGAAAACTTACTTCAGTATATTTGTAAATCTTAGATTAATTTTACTAAATTGTTTTTTTTTTGTTTTGAGTGTTTCTTCATTCTTTCTTTTTTTTTAATGATAGCTGTGTACATTAATGCAAACATGGGGTACAGTGTAGTGTCTTCACACACATTTTGACATACTTTCATCAAGCTGGTTCACATAAATTTCATGTTATTTGCATAGTCATTGTGTCAAAACCTTAACATCCTAGTTTTAGAAAGATTCTCTTGTACCTTTGTTAGACAGAGATATAGGTGATCATTCCGGTTCTCCTTCCACCACCCAGCCACCCTATTCCCCTCTACTTCCCCTCCCCATATTTTTGGCTAGAATTAAGTTGTTTCTTCCATTTGAAAAGTATATATTAGTTTCATAGAAGGGCTGTGTACATTGGATACTTTTTCTTCCATTCCTGTAATACTTTACTAAGAAGAACATTTTCCAGTTCCATACATGTGAACACGAAGGAGGTAAAATCTTCATTTTTCTTTAGGGCTGCATAGTATTCCATGGTGAACATATACCACAGTTTATTGATCCATTCGTGGATTGATGGGCTCTTGGGCTTCTTCCATGACCTGGCAATTATG
>CAUYTI010048562.1:0-17924 GCA_963575145.1 Galago senegalensis
GGCGCCTGTGGTCCCAGCTACTTGGGAGGCTGAGGCAAGAGACTCGCTTGGGCCCAGGAGTTGGAGGTTGCTGTGAGCTGTAATGCCACGGCACTCTACCCAGGGGGACAGCTTGAGGCTCTGTCTCAAAAAAAAAAAAAATAAAGAAAGAAAGACAGAGATAGCTCTTTTTTTTTTTTTTTTTGACAGGGCCTCAAGCTATCCCGCTGGGTTGAGTGCCCTGGCATTACAGCTCACAGCACCCTCAAACTCCTGGGCCCAAGCGAGTCTCTTGCCTCAGCCTCCCAAGTAGCTGGGACCACAGGTGCCCGCCACAACACCCGGCTATTTTTTGGTTGCAGCCGTCATTGTTGTTTGGCAGGTCCAGGCTGGGGATTCGAACCTGCCACCTTAGGTGTATGTGGCTGGCGCCTTAGCCTGTTGAGCTATAGGCGCCGAGCCTTTTCTTTTCTTTCAAGACAGTTTCACTTGGTTGCCCCAGGGTAGAGTGCCCTGGCCTCAGACTAGCTCACAGCAAACTCAAATTCCTGGGTTCAAGTGATCCTTCTCCTTCAGCCTCCCCAGTAATTGGGACTACAGGTGTACCTGCCACAATGCATAGCTAATTCCTTCTGTTTTTTTAGAGATGCTCTTGCTTGAACTCCTGAGTTCAAATGATCCACCTGTCTCAGCTTCCCAGTGGCTAGGATTACAGGTGTGACCCACTGTGCCCAGCCTGATATTTTTTCTTTAAAGTCCAGCAATTTTACTAGGATGTATCTTGGCATTAGTTATTTTAATTACGTCGTGCACCCTTTCAGTAACATTGTTTCAGAAACAATTTTTTTTAAATATTTAAGAAAGATTTTTATATTATAGTATGTAATTTTTATTCAGTTCTCTTGCTTTGGTTTTTTCTTTTGGGCACTCTTATCATATGCATGTTGGATCTTTGCCTTTTATATATTTCTTATTTTTTCCTCAAATTCTTACTATCTCTTAATTTCCTTTTGATTTAAAAAATATTCTTTTGGCTGGGCATGATGGCTCATACCTTCAATCCCAGCACTCTGGGAGGCCGAGGGAGGTGGATTTCCTGAGGTTGTGGGTTGGAGACCAGTCTCAGCCAGGGTGAGACCCCGTCTCTAAAAATAGCCAAATGTTGTGGCGAGCACCTGTAGTCCCATCTACTTGTGAGGCTGAGGCAAGAGAATCACTTGAGCCCAAGAGTTTGGGGTTGCTATGAGCTGTGATGTCACAACACTCTACCAAAGGCAACAAAGTGAAACCCTGTCTCAAAAAAAATTTTTTTTTCCTTTCTTCCCGTCTTTTTATTTTTTTTTTTTAGAGACAGAGTCTTACTTTGTTGCCCTTGATAGAGTGCCATGGCATCACAGCTCACAGCAACCTCCAACTCCTGGGCTTAGGCGATTTTCTTGCCTCAGCCTCCCAAGTAGCTGAGACTACAGGCACTCACCACAATGCCGGACTATCTTTTTGTTGCAGTTTGGCCTGGGCTGGGTTCGAACTCGGTATATAGGGCCAGCGCCCTACTCACTGAGCCTCAGGTGTCTCCTAGACTTACAGTCTTTAATCTGTTTTGTAGTTATGTCTTTCTGGTGATCTTTAATAATCTGTACTTGTATTCTCCTTTTTCCCTTATAATAACTGTGTGGGATGTGGCTTTAATCCTTTTCCATTGCTTTCTTTCTTTTGATTTTGGAGACAGGGTCCAGACTGGAGTGCACTGACTCAGTTATAACTCACTGCAGCCTCAAACTCCTAGGCCAAGGCTCAAGCATTCCTCCTGCCTCTGGAGTAGCTAGGGCTACAGGCACCTGCCACTATGACACTACCTTACCCGGCTAATTTTCTTAATTCTTTGTAGAGATGAGGTCTCATTGTGTTGCCCACACTGGTCTGGAACTCCTGGGCTCAAGCAATCCTCCAGCTTCAGCCTCCCAAAGTGCTGGGATTACAGACATGAACCACCTCACCCAGCTGCTCAATTTTTTTGAAATTAGTTTTCCTGAACTTTAAAATTAGGAGTGGTTTAGAGTAGTGCGTATGAATTCATGAGTGTAGAGCTCCCTCTTCTGATGATCTTGTAAAATAAAAGTTTCTTTCTTCCGTGTTCTTTCTCCCATTTTATCTCCTCCACCTTTATCCCTTGTCTCTACTGTGCTGCTCAATTTGGATTCTCTTCCCAGTTGTTTCTGCTTAATGTGTAGCTTTGTTGTAGAAGAGAGTTTTGCCTGGTTACCTTGAGAACTTACAGGCTCAAATTGCTCCACCCCTTTAGACTTTATTACAAACCCAGTGTCCTTACCCAGTGTAGAAATGTGCAAAACTCCCCATTTCAACCGCCTTTCTCAAATTGTCCTAGATTTCCATTAAGTGTCAGTTAGCTGCTTCGGAGTTTTAGATCAAGCAGATGCCCTCCCTGTTCCTTCTGATACCTTACAGACCTCATAGCTTGTACTTGGAGCTTCCCAGGGATGCTCCTGTTACCTCGTTTTTTTGTAGATGTCCACAGATTTTTATTGTCTTAGTTTCTCTGTTTTTATGGAGATATATAAGGCATTTCAAAAAACTGCCATCTTCCAAGAATTGCAACATTATTTTTAATGGTTGTGAAGTTCTACATTATGTAAATATGCTATAATTTTTTTTTTTTTTAACACAGTCTCACTTTGTTGCCCTGGGTAGATTGCCTTGGCTTCAGAGCTCACAGCAACCTTAAACTCTTTTAAGCAATTCTCTTGCCTCAGTCTCCCAAGTACCTAGGACTACAGGCACCTGCCACAATGCCTGGCTACTTTTTTTTTTTTGAGACAGAGTCTCACTATGTTGCCCTCAGTAGAGTGCTATGGTGTCACAGCTCACAGCAACTTCAAACTCGGGCTTAAGCGATCCTCTTGCCTTGGCCTCCCAAGTAGCTGGGACTATAGACACCTGCCACAACACCTGGTTATTTTTTGTTGTAGTTGTCATTGTTTGGCAGGCCTGGGCCAAACATCCTGCCAGCTCTGATGTATGTGGCTGGTGCCCTAGCTGGTGAGCTACAGGAGCCAAGCTGACTCCCAGTTGTTTTTTTAGAGATGAGGTCTTGCTCTGGCTCAGGGTGGTCTCGAACTTGTGAAATCAGGCAATCCACCTGCCTCAGCCTCTCAGAGTGCTGGGATTACAGGCATGAGTCACTGTTCCCAACCTTAAATATGCTATAATTTATTTCATCAGTCCCCTGATGGACATTTAGAGATTATTTTCCATTTTTTCCTATATCAGCAGGGTTGGGATAAACATTTTTGTGGGACAGTCTTTATATATACACATGATTATTCCTTAAGCTTCATTTTTAGAAGTGGTTTTTGTGAGTCAGACGATGTTTACCTTTTTTATGGTTTTCAGTGTAAATTGCCAAATTGCCTTCCAGAATGCCTTTTAGATGCACTTCCAGTCATGTAATTTTTAACCATTTTTTAGTTATGCTGACAATATTAACAAGTAGACAAGTGTTAATCTGGATAGCTTATAAACACAAAGAATAGTCATCTCAACTATTCAGAACATGGCCCTCTAGAAATCATACCTGGTATAGTACCAAATAATTCCTAAAATTAGTATCTGGGTAAGACTCAGGAAATTAAAACAAGCTTTCGAACTGCCAAAAATTGATGTTGCAGAATCTGTAGATAAAAACATGCACCATAATCATAGGAGAATATTTTAGTTCACACTCTGAAAATCGTTTTCACTTATTTTAATTACTTTGATTTCTATATTTGTCTGAAAGAAGATACAGTATCTTTTATAGTTTTGTATAGTGCCAACTATAAGATAGCAGTGGCAAATAAAGGGAAGTAATCAAAGGTGACTTGATTTCTAGATATGATTTGTCTCACCTAAAAATAGTCAATAGACGTCCAATTCAAGTAATATAGATATTTTCTCTATCTCATGGTTGACAACAACTCTCTTGATACTGTTCTGTATTTAGCATTTCAAGTTGTAGATTTAGACACATTGTAACTAAACAATTTGGCTAATTTATGTGTAGTTTATGTTTTATGATAATTTTTTCTTTTTTGAAAATCTAAGTTTATGGGCATTGCCTGTGGCTCAGTGAGGAGGGCACCAGCCCCATATACTGAGGGTGGCCAGTTCAAACCCACCCCCAGCCAAACTACAACAACAACAAAAAAATAGCTGGGCCTTGTGGCCAGTGCCTATAGTCCCAGCTACTCGGGAGGCTGAGGCAAGAGAATTGCCTAAGTCCAGGAGCTGGAGATTGCTGTGAGCTGTGATGCCTCGGTACTCTACCGAGGATAACAAAGTGAGACTCTGTCTCAAAAAAAAAAAAAAGAAAATCCAATTTTATCTGGAAATCAACATGGAGTATCTGCTGAGCATTTTATTTAATTTTATATACTCTACCATATATTATTATTTAAATTTTTAGGCAAAAAGTATCCAATTGCTAGAAAAATAAGAATTTATAACTAAAGCCTTAAGGAGAGATTAAAAATCCTTATTAATTCTGCCCTTTGGAGATAAGTAATATCATTTGTGATATTGATATTTCTGTGTGTGTGTTTTAACCAAAATAGAATCATTGTTATGCCTACTACTTTATTTACTTTAAAAGCATAATTTATGGTAAACACCTTTTCAAGATAATAAACATACTTCTGATTATCACTGTAATTCCTGATGCTTTGTACCCTTAGAAGTCTGAGATCATCTTTGATGAGTCCATCTCCCTCTTCTAGTACTTATACTTGGATAAGCCCTCCTACTTTTCCCTCTGGGATATATGAATTTATCTGTCCCTTTCTGATACCATTGTTTTTTTAGAGACAGAGTCTCACTTTGTCACCCTTGATAGAGTGCTGTGACATCACAGCTCACAGCATCCTCCAGTTCTTGGACTTAGGTGATTCTCTTGCTTCAGCCTCCTGAGAAGCTGGGACTACAGATGCCCACTGCAACGCCCAGCTATTTTTTGTTGCAGTTTGGCCGGGGCTGGGTTTGAACCTGCCACCCTTGGTATATGGGGCTGGCGCCCTACTCACTGAGCCACAGGCGCTGCCCTGATCCCATTTTTTTTTTTTTTAGTCCTATCTCTGCTTTCCTAATTTCTTGCCTGACACCAATCACCCGAGCCTACAATTTTTTTGAACTCTTGATTATTTTACTTCTATTCAATTGCTGCTGTTAAAGAAAAAGTCCTTATCATTTTAAGGCCATCTGCTAACCTTTGTTTTTAACCTTTTCTTCTTCTTTCCCTCCCTCCTTTCTTTCCTTACTTCCTTTTTTCTTTCCTCCCTTCCTCCCTCCCTGTCTTATCTTTCTCTCTCCTTCTGTCCCCTGAAATATTATACTTCTTTTTTTTTTTTTTTTGCGGTTTTTGGCTAGGCTGAATTTGAACCCACCACCTCCGGCATATGGGGCCAGTGCCCTACTCCTTTGAGCCACAGGCACTGCCTGAAATATTATACTTCTTTACATATTAGTTTTGTTGCTTGTTCTTACCAAACATGCCATACATTTTAACCCATTCCCTCAGTGTGAAATATCCATTTGTGCTTTTTGAAATTCCATTTAATCATCAATCCTACATCAAATGCTATCTTCTTTTGCAGTCTTCTTCAGTTGAAATTAATACCTATTTTTTCTGCCCTTTGATTATATTGTTCATATACTTCATTTATATTCTGCCTTGCATAATGACTTGTCTATCTTCCTTCTATATGGATTTCTCTTCTTCTTTTATGTTTTAAAGAGTCACAGATGGCTCTGTGCCTGTAGCACAGTGGTTACGGCACCAGCCACATACACCGAGGCTGGCAGCTTTGAACTGAGCCCGGGCCAGCTAAACAACAATGACAACTGTAACAAAAAATAGCCGGGCAGTATGCAGGCCCCTGTAATCCCAGCTACTTGGGAGGATGAGGCAAGAGAATCGCTTAAGCCCCAGGAGTTTGAGGTTGCTGTGAGCTGTGATGCCACAGTACTCTACTGAGGGCGACACAATAAAACTCTTTCAAAAAATAAATAAAAAGAAATGAAGAGTCACAGATTATTTCATTATATTGATAATCACCAGTAAGTACTCTTTAATAAATGATGAGACATTTACTTTTCTCTTGTTTTAAAGAAAATTCCAGCTACTGGGAGGCACCTCTGGCTCAGTGGGTAGGGAGCTGGCCCCATATACCAACGGTGGCGGGCTCAAACCCAGCCCTGGCAAAACTGCAACAAAAAAATAGCCAGGCATTGTGGCGGGCATCTGTAGTCCCAGCTATTCGGGAGGCTGAAGAAAGAGAATCGCCTAAGTCCAACAACTGAAGGTTGCTCTGAGCTGTGTGATGCCACAGCACTCTACCGAGAGTGACATAGTAACACTCTGTCTCTTAAGAAAAAAAAAAGAAGGAAAGAAAATTCCAGCTGCTGGCAATATCATAAATAAAATGTTCACTTTCAGTGGAATTTTTATTAGTATAATTCTTTTTTATTTTTCCCCTTTTAGGCTGGATCAGTGCATGTAAGAATTCGGCGAGATGCAAATGAACAAATGGTTCTTGCACATGTGACCAACAGGCTGTACACACTAGTGTCTACTCTGACTGTTCAAATTTTCAAGGATGATTGGATTAGACCTGCCTTACTGTCTGGGCCTGTCGCAGCCAATGTCCTAAACTTTTCAGATCATCACATAATCCCAATGCCTCTTTTAAAGGGTACTGAAGATTTGAACCCTGTTACATCAACTCCAACTAAACCAAGTAGTCCACCTCCAGAATTTTCTTTTAACACCCCTGGAAAAAATGTGAACCCAGTTACTCTTCTAAACACACAAACAAGGCCTTATGGTTTGGGTCTAAATCATGGACACACACCTTATAGCAACATGCTTAATCAGGTACTTGGAGTTCCAGGAATTGGAGCAAGCCAAGGATTCAGAACTGGTTTTACAAATATACCAAGTAGATACGGAACTAACAGCAGAATTGGACAATCAAGACCATGATGGACACTAACTTATTTCTACGAGGAATACTGACTCCTTGGCTTCCATTTATTTAGCAGTCTTATTTTGCATCAACTGTTCAATCATTTAAATGTTAGCGAATTGTAGGCTTGTTCACATTTCATGAAACCTATGAAACTATATTTTTGTAAAATATATTTGTGGCTGTGAGATTCCTGTAAATGTTGTAGGCTTTAAATAGGCTTCTTTTAGAAAATGTGTTTCTCTAAATTTGGATTTTGCTATCTTTGATCTTATAGTTGGCTTCAGTGTGATGTGACCGTACCTTTATATCAGAGCCATTTGATGGAGTGTATCTGTCACGTTACTTAGACTATAATATTTTTTTCAGTCAAATTTATAAACATGCTTCTTGAGTAATAAACATTTTAGGAAAGTAAAAAAAGTCCATTCAAAAAATAAAAGTCTCTTTTTTATAGCTTTTCCAAACTTAATTGCTACACTTTTCTTTGAGGTTTTCCTGAATTAATATCTTGTAAATTAAAAGCAAAATTTTTTATCAGAAATTTTGGAACACATTCTATCTAGCACAATTTAAATTTTTTAATTATGGGGGTTTTGTTAGAAGTTTTTCTCATTTAAAAATTTCAATACAGGCTTGGTGCCTGTGGCTCAAGCGGCTAGGGTGCCAGCCACATATACCTGAGCTTGTGGGTTTGAATCCAGCCCAGGCCTGCTAAACAACAATGATGGCTGCAACCAAAAAATAGCCGGGCGTTGTGGTGGGCACCTGTGGTCCCAGCTACTTGGGAGGCTGAGGCAGGAGACTCGCATGAGCCCAGGAGTCAGAGGTTGCTGTGAGCTATGATGCCACAGCACTCTACCCAGGGGGACAGCTTGAGGCTCTGTCTCAAAAAAAATAAAAATTTTTTTCAATACATTTGTTGATGCCTATGGCTCAAAGGAGTAGGGCACCGGCCCCATATGCAGAGGTGGTGGGTTCAAACCCAGCCCCAGCCAAAAACTGTGCAAAAAAAAAAAAATTTTTTTTTTTAATACATTTGTAAATAGTCCATGGTTGTCAGTGTTTCATTTTGACTAAGTGAATACCCAACCTTTGGTGATGTGCAATGAAAGAATCCCCATTTTCTGTGTTAGATTTAACAACATAATGATGGAATATACCACCAAGTCACTTCTTCAGTGGTTGACTTTGTAAATTTCTCATTTTATTAACAAAATATATCAAATATATTACCAAAATATATGGAATTCCACATATAGTATGGAATGTGATGTCTTTTCAAAGTTGCACAAAGAATTTGGCTATACTTAATATAGTCTTCCCAAAGCATAAGCTTGGGTTATAGAATACAGTATTGTTAGGTCTACAGAAGTTTCTAACTTTTTTTGTTTTGCTTTGTCATAAATGGTGATTTGCCAACTGGTGAAGTGTGAGAATCATGTAGATTATTTTACTTTTTGATGATGTTATTTGTTTACGAAATGCAGATTTTCAGGTATTTCCAACATGGCTAGTATTACTTCCAAACAGTGTAACAGACAGCAATCACACATTTCCTTTGAGGGGTTTTTGTTGTTGTTTTGTTTTATCATTATTTCTATAATTATGGTTTTTAAAAGGGATTTTGAGAGTGGATTCAACTGTCCTGGAATCCGGCGTTTCTGGAGATTTCTGACTTGCCCAGCCATCAGCCAGCTATCTAGAGATTTGTTGTGTTTGCAACAGATTCTTCAGTCAACTCATCTTCTTTTAAATAGGAGCAACACTTCCAAATCCTATTTCTTCACAGTGGAATAACATACGTCCAAGAAGCCTTCTCTGTTAAGCAGAATGTGGTCGTCTGTGGTAAGAAGATATCTAAGTGTTTGGGGGAGGAATTGGTCGTTGTCTTGATATCTGCAACCTGTTCAGGCACTTGACCTGCTGAAAAAGTCATAGCCCACGCCACCTGGACTACAGGGGAAAGTGAAATTTTGTAAAATGTAATAAGACAGCCTGTTTCTCATCCTTTGTCTTAAGTTCTGTTCTTCAACTATTATAGTATCTGTCATTGGCCTACAATTACAGGAGGAATTTTTTTCTCCACTGACCTTCTCTGAATGTCAGGGTCATGCAGGAAATGTGAAGAACTGCCCTGTACTGAGTGATGACCGAGAGGTATGTGCTCCTACCCCGTGCATGGCTTTTCCATCCCCCTGGGATTTTAAAGTGCTTAGGTACCAAACACACTTCTGTGTGCGGTTTCGTGCCTGTTTCCTCAACACCCATTCAAGGGCAACACCTGTACATCTGTCTCACCAAAGGTGCTTTAATACCCATTCACACTATTTGAGAAAGGTCATGCAGAGTGTGAAGGAATTAGCTCCATTTGCTGAAAATCAATAATGCTAGCTAGCTGTTACAGGTGATGCTGGCTCATGTCATGCATTATCGTATAGAGAAGTCTTATTTGCCAAATTCTAACTAATTTCTAGCTACGCAAATAAGGAACTTGACCAACATAGGTCTACAGGCAGCAGCCTTACTGGTAAATCTTGACCTGTAATCACTTGAAGCTAGACAAAGAGGAAGTTTGATTTAAATACTTGGCACATGCTCAGCACTGTGGCTCAAGCGGCTAAGGCGTCAGCCACATATACCTGAGGTAGCGGGGTGAATCCAGCCTGGGCCCACCAAACAACAATGATGGCAGCAACCAAAAAATAGCCGGGCATTGTTGCATTGTGGTGGGCGCCTGTAGTCCCAGCTACTTGGGAGGCAGAGGCAGGAGAATCACTTGAGCTCAGGAGTTGGAGGTTACTGTAAGCGGTGAAGGCACAGCACTCTACCTAGGGTGACAGCTTGAGGCTCTGTCTCAAAAAAAAAAAAAATACTTGGCCCATAGCTTGTGATTAAAAGTAAGCTCCATGGACTGTGATTAATCCTGTTTTAAGACGTCTCTATGGGCGTGGCGCCTTTAGCTCAGCAGCTAGGGCGCCAGCCACATACACCAGAGCTGGCGGGTTTGAATTCAGCCCAGGATTGCCCGCCAAACAACAGTGACAACTACAACCAAAAAAAAACCATAGCTGGGCGTTGTAGCAGCAGGTGCCTGTAGTCCCAGCTACTTGGGAGGCTGAGGCAAGAGAATCACTTAAGTCCAAGAATTTCAGGTTTCTGTGAACTGTGTAACTAACTGCACAGCACTTTACTGAGGCCGACATAGTGAAACTGTGTCCCCCCTCCCCCCAAAAGAAGTCACTATGTTGTAATGGAAGAAATACTGGATTAGGACGCAAGAGATTTAGATTCCAACCCTGATGGTGCCACTCATTTAACTTCTCTCAGCTTTCTCAAGTGTAAAGCTAAGGAGGGGAGGCCGGGTATAGTGGCACACTCTTGTAGTCCTAGCACTCTGGGAGGCTAAGACCAGCAGATTGCTTAAACTCGGGACTTTGAGACCATCCTGAGCAAGAGTGAGACACCCACCAATTGTACTAAAAAGAGAAAAAAAATTCTGGGTCTGTGTGGCACATGCCTGTGGTCTCAGCCATTCGGGAGGCTGAGGCAAGAAGATCCCTTGAATCCAGGAGTTTGAGGTTGCTGTGAGCTATGACACCCAGCACTCTACCCAGGGTGGCAGAGTGAGACTTGATCTCAAAAAAGTGGGGGGAGGAGGGGAATGACTTTGTTGCTCTGTAAAACATCAACTTTAAAAATGGATGACTAAATTTGTAGAACATGTGCCCAATTGCTAGATAAATACTGAGCCCAGAATTTCCTTAGTGACTACCTCGACATACAGGCCCACCTCAGCCATTAATTTGAGGTGCCATGAGAATAGAAGGTGAGCTGCAGGATAACACCATTTTAGGTGTGTTTTTTTTCTTAGACTTGCCTCAATTTAAAACTGTTTAGATTTGAGAGATTCTCTTAGAGTTCTTTTTTTTGTGAGGAAGGATTACATTAAAGATGTTTGGGAAAAAAAAAAGATTAAGGCAAGAATACCCTTACTTCTGTAGGGTACAAAAGGATGGGATACGCTTTTTCTTCCTTCCTTAATCTCTGAAGTCAGGGTTGGAATTACATACACGTATCTGGTACTGGAGAGGTCCGGCATTGACAGCCTCTAATTTAGCTGTGCATAAACTGCCAATTTTGCTCAACTGAAGAAAGCTGATCTTTTGGGGGGAGTCTGATCTGCTTCTAATATGAGTCAGTGCTTTTTACATTCCAAATTGTTTGAATTAAACTGTTTGAATTAAAGAATGTGTATGGAGTTCTTCTCTTTGATTTTAAGTACTTTTTTATTCCTTTGTTCAGTAGCTATTTATTGATAATTTAATTTTCTCACATTCAGCAAGTATTTGTTGAGAATCTTGTCGGGTTGTACTGAGTAAATATGCATTTAATATATTAATTTTTGTGACCTGGTGCTCCTGGGGCCATGGGTAACACAAAGATGGACGAGAGTCACTTCAAGGAGTTACTAATACTAGCAGGCAAGATGAAACACCAAACTGTCGCACATCATCAAATTAAACTCCCCTCTATTTCCTCTTCCTCTTTGGTTTCCTTTTGTAAGATTTTAAAATCACTAGGCCTAAAGTAATGGGGTCCCAGAGCACTTTCTGGCTTGGGGTACCTATATTTCAGCAGTTACTAGTTTAAAAGCACCTTTAATAACACTGAGGTCATCATCATCAAATTGCCACCCAACAAGCCTAGCTTCTTGCAAAAAAGTTAACTTGGCTAACACGTGGCTAAGTTTTCTGACTAATGTTGCATCAGGCAAAAATTCCTTAGTACTGAAGTCAAAAAACACTAATTGCTTCAGATTCTCTAGTATCCCCATGAAGGCAAGCCATCCATCACTGCTCACGCGATTTCCTGCCAAATCCAACTGCTGGACGTTTTTCAGCAGGTTCTTCCCAAAAAATGCACCTGGGTAAAGAAAAATGTGTTAGTTGGAAGGAAACGGTTTTTTAAAGAGAAATACCATAGATTCTGTATTTATTTTACATAAATTTATTTTTTCATTATGAAACGGCCATATTTGAACCAGGGCTTTGCTTCAGAAATGAACTAGAATTCTCTAGAGCTAGGGCAGTGATTGGGAATATGATCCCTTATATTCACAACTTACATTTTTTCCCTGTGTTGTAAGGGAATCTGATAAGTCGCATTAGCAGTGGCATAGCAAACAAATGTAAGTGAATTCTATATTGTTCCTCCTTTCCTGACTTCTAGGAAATGGAAGCTTGGTCAAAAGCTGAGGTGTGAGAGGTGTTGTTGAGTATTCAGTACTTGTTCTCAAAACTGGAGTCAAACTGCAGCACCATTAGGTCATTCCCTCTGTTGAAGGAGGAAATACTACCTAACTATTGTTTCTTTGGGTGTGGAATGTTCCTTATCCGTAAACTTTAGTGAGCTTGCTTTACTACCAGAAGATTCGGGTGTTTTTGTTTCTTGTTTATAACCCTCCCTAGCCTCTTTAGGAAGTTCCTCCGTTTCTCACAGAATAGGGCACCCTAAAGTACCTCCTATAATAGCAAGATGGATATCCTGTCCTCTGACAGATGAAGAATGCAGGCCTTTTTAGTGTTTATTCCTTATTCTCATGTTACAGTTTAGATGGGATTGGAACTTGGTGAATCTTGCAAGAAGAAAAATATACCCCTCATTCAGGTCATGTGCCGTCATGCAGATTGGCCAGCCCAGTATCCTGCGTCAGGAGTTCCCATAGCTCCATGTGAGCTGCATGTCTTATCTGTGCAAAGCGTTAGCCCTACCCCCTGCCATGGCCTTTTCTGGGTAAGTTCACTCTGAGATACAGGGTAGACAATCAGGGAGACTGGACAAGGGAACTCTATTATGTGTTTAAACTCTGGACTCTCATCCAAAAATTGCAGAAGACACGTATACCTGGCTGATCAATCCACATTGCTTGGCTCATTCCAGCTCATCTGAGTCCCGTACCTCAGCTTTAAGCATGGAGGTTTAATTTATTACATATTAAACCTGTGTTGCTTAGGAGATAGATGATGTTAAACCGTGTTGTAGCCTTATGGAAATGAGGATCCAAGATTCAGTTTGGATTCCAAGTGGCAGGAGGTACTTCCTAAAAAAAGAGATCTTAGAAATCCCTTTCCAGTGTCTCAGTACAGAAGACCACTGCTCCCCATAGACAAAAGACAAAGGAGGCCAAGAAGATCAAGTTGAAGAAGGAAAGGTTCAGAGGCATTCAACCTATCTCACAGTTAACAAGCAAAGACTGAAAGCTCCCTGCCACTGTAATGAGGGCTGTGGGCAGAGATGGGCATTCTTGTCTGACCAGCTTCTGTGTTGAGGTCAACCAGTCATGCACTGAAGCTATACCCTCACTCACTGTCAGTAAGGGTGTTGACCAGACCCCTAGTGAGGGGGGCTGTGCCTTGGGGCTGAGATGTCTCTGTGTGGCCTCGTGTAGTCGTTCAGTGCAAGTAAGTACAATGTGGTAGATGGCACTCATTCCAGAGTTTGTCTTCAGTTGATGTCAATCAGAACTTTTATCATTGTCGTAAGAGTTTGACGGTTCTCCAGGTTCTTCTTTACAGATAACTGAAGTGAATGGGCTCTGACCGTAGTCAAGATGTTGGTGGAAGAAGGTGAGGAGGTGATTCACAGAGTTCTTTGTCCCTGTCTCTTAACCATGGTCAGTGGGCTACTTGCCACTGAGACCATCATTGGGCCCACCTGTCTCTGCTTTTATTTCCTTGAAAAATGAGATTGCTGGTTGTTTCTCAACTCTGTCTCTCCTTCTTCCGTAGTTACAGATTTTCATCTGGACATATGGCCAGTCATATCCCAGCCTCGCTTGCTCCTAGGTGTGACTAAATTTTTGCCAAGGAAATATAGGAAAAAGTGATTCATGCAACTCCTGTGTCAATTTTAAAAATAAATGTCCCCCACTGTCACTTTTCCCCTTTCATTAGGTTACTCACAGGGCAGCAATCTAGCTATGACCATGAGGTAAAACATAACACTATAAGGAATAGAGGAATAAAAAGTAGGTGTCTAGGCCAGGCACGAGGCTCATGCCTGTAATCCTAGCACTTTGGGAGGCTGAGGCAAATGGATTGCTTGAGCTCCGGATTTCAGAGGCGAGTGTGAGCAAGAGTGAGACTCTGTCTCTACTAAAAGAAAATAGAAAAAACTAGCAGGCATCAGGGCAAGAGCCTGTAATCCCAGCTACTCAGGAGGCTGAGGAAAGAGGACCACTGGAGTCCAAAGAGTTTGAGGTTGCTGTGAGATATGCTGCCATGGCACTGTACCCAGGGCTACAGAGTGAGACTCTGTCTCAAAAAATAAAGTGTCTGGATTTGAAAGACTGCACATAGCAAAGCCAGCCCACCTGCCTGGAACTGCTCATTTCAAGACTGTTACAAAAGAGGGGAATGAAGTTCTGCCTTCGGTAAGCGGCTGTTACAGCAGCCGAGCCTGTGCCCAGCCAACTGGAATACAGGCCCTCGCTCTCCTCTCCCTCCCTCCTCCCCAGGAGCCCTGCTTTACCCCTGCAGGGTGGCTTTCTGGTGTCTCCTGCATCTCATGTTCATGTCCTCTGTGTCTTTGCCTCTTCATGTGCTTCCCAGCATGGCGTCCACTCACTCAAAACGCTGGTTGCCAGCTAGTGTGTCTGTCTAAGGCTCCTTCCCTAAAGATCAGCTTCCTTTCTCCTCAGCTAGCAGAACAGATTTTATCACTTTAAAGCAGTGGTTCTCAGCCTTCCTAATGCTGCGGCCCTTTAATACAGTTCCTGTGGGTAGCAACCCACAGGTTAAGAACTGCTGCTCTAAAGGAAGTTGAAGAAGAACTTAAAGTCCATTCTACCCTCAGAGGGTGAGCTATTTATCTGGTTATCTGCTAAAGTAGAAGGATCTTACCGTTATCAACTTAATAAAAGAATTTCTTGGATAATTATCAGAATGTGTGCAAGCATAGGAACCAAGAACAGGCAACTCTTTTCATAATCCAAGGCATGCCTTTCGTTCGTGTAATCTGCAGGGCTTCTGTTACCATGAGGAGCAGACTAGATCTGGTAGACACAGAATGGTGACATTTAGAGGTACAGGCTGTAGTGGGCTGTGGACAGTGCCAATGGCTTGATTCAAACTCCAGGCAAAAACCTCAAATACTCTGGGTAGAAGGATTCAGATCCTTGAGGGTTCCTGTATCCTATAACAAAGGTCTTTTTTTCAGTGGTTTGTTTTGAGACAGAGTCTCACTCAGTCCCCCTGGGTAGTAGAGTGCTATGGCGTCATAGCTCTCAGCAACCTCAAACTCAGGCTCAAGTGATCCTCTTGCCTCAGCTTTCCAGGGAGCCAGGACTACAGGCGCCCACTATAATGCCCAGCTATCTTTAAGATGGGGGTCTTAGGCTTGGCACCCATAGCACAATGGTTATAGCACCAGCCACATACACCGAGGGTGGCAGGTTTGAACCCAGCTCAGGCCAGCCAAAAAAAAAAAAAACCACCAACAACTGCAGGGTGGTGCCTGTGGCTCAAAGGAGTAGGGCGCTGGCCCCATATCCCAGAAATGGCAGGTTCAAACTCAGCCCTGGCCAAAAACTGCCAAAAAAAAAAAAAAAAGAAAAGAAAAATAAAAAACAACTACAATAAAAAAAAGCCAGGCGTTGTGGTGGGCACCTGTAGTCCCAGGTACTAGGGAGGCTGAGGCAAGAGAATCACTTAAACCCAAGAGTTGAAGGTTGCTGTGAGCTGTGATGCCACAGCACTCTACCAATGGATAAGACATAGTGAGACTCTGTCTCAAAACAAACAAAAAAAAAAAGACGAGGGTCTTACTGTTGCTCAGGCTGGTCTTGAACTCCTGAACTCAAGCAATCCACCTCCCTCAGCCTCCCAGAGTGCTAGAATTATAGGCATGAACACCCCTCCTATCCCTAAACAAAACTTCTGTATTGTCCTGTAATTCACCTCAGCCAGCGCCAGAGCTCAGCACATATTTTTGAGTGCCCATTATGTACCATGGATTGTGCCGGTGCTATTGACATGTGAAAAGGACAGACAAGGTTCCTATCTTACTGGGCTTACAACAGTGTGAAGGTGTACGTTATAAAGTAATTAGCTGGGGGCGGTGCTGTGGCAGGTCAGGATACCCTGGAAACACAAAAAGTAGGAAGCTTTCCAACTCTACTTTGTGGCCAGAACGCTGGCAATTGGGCTTCTATGGTTCAAGGAGGAAGACTGGGGCTCAGTGCCTGTAGCACAGTGGTTACAGCGCCAGTCACATACCCCGAAGTTGGGGAGTTCAAACCCAGCCCTGAAACTGGCCTGGGGCCAGCTAAAGAACAATGAGAACAGCAACAAAATTTGCCGGGCATTGTGGTGGGCACCTGTAACCCCAGGTATTTGGGAGGCTGAGGCAAAAGATTCACTTGAACCCAAGAGTTTGAGGTTGCTGTGAGCTGTGACACTATGGCACTCTACCAAAGGTGACATAGTAAGACTCTGTCTCAAAAAAAGAAAAAAAAGGAGGAAGACTGGAGGATTCTTCTCAGGAGAAGATGAACAGCGCCCACCCCAAGGCCCTATAAACAAAGAACCATTTTGCTTGCCTGATCACCTCATGGTTAGGCTAACCAGTCAAAAGTCAACCCCTAGCTGGGCGCAGTGGCTCACGCCTATAATACTACCACTCTGGGAGGTCAAGGAGGGAGGGCCTCTTGAGCTCAGTGTTCCAGATCAGCCTGAGCAAGAGTGAGACCCTTATCTCTACTAAAAATAGAAAAATTGGGCCAGGTGTGGTGGCTCACGCCTATAATCTCTGCACTCTAGGAGACCGATGTGAGCGGATTGCCTGAGCTCTAGAATTTGAGACGAGCCTGAGACAGTTGAGACCTTGTCTCTAAAAATAGATGACCATTGTGGCAGATGCCTGTAGTCCCAGCTACTCAGGACTCTGAGGCAAGAGAATCACTTGAGCCCAGGAGTTGGAGGTTGCTGTGAGCTATGATGATGCCATGGCACTCTATCCAAGGTGACGGTTTGAGACTCTGTTTCATGAAAAAAAGAAAAAGAAGAAAGAAAGAGAGAGAGAGAAAAAAGAGAGAGAGAGACAGAAAGAAGAGAGAGAGAGAGAGGAAAGACCCTCTTAGAAAATAAAAATATGATGCAGGATCCATGTGGCAGAATGACTGGATCCAGGATTTACCAAGAGCTTCTAGAAAAGGAGTTGAGTCTGTGACAGCTCTCTTTTTGGCAACAGGCTAGATAATAGAGTTCAGCCTCAAATACTTAAGTTAAAAAATGCCATTTAACACAGGGTTTTGTTAGAACAGATGAAATCGGGTTGGCACCTGTGGCTCAAGTGGCTAAGGGGCCCGCATATACACATCAGGTGGCGGGTTCAAATCCAACTCGGCCCGCTAAACAACAATGACTGCTGCAACCAAAAAATAGGCATTGCAGCGGGTGCCTGTGCTCCCAGCTACTTGGGAGGCTGAGCAAGAGACTCACTTGAGCCCAGGAGTTGGAGGTTGCTGTGAGCTTTGATGCCACGGCACTCTACCCAGGGGAACAGCTTGAGGCTCTGTCTCAAAAAAAAAAAAAAAAAAGAACAGATTAAATCTATCCCTGATGTAGCAATGATTTCTCTCTGATAGTGCTAGATTTCTGACGGACTAGAAATAAAATTTTGTGAATCGTGAGCAAAAAGAAAGGGGGGGGAGGGGAGAAGGGTGGCTGGGTGGTGGGAGGGTAACCGGAAAGATCACCTATATTTCTGTCTAACAAGGGTACACGTGAACTTTTCTAGAACTAGAATGTAAATGTTTTGACACAATGACTATGCAAATGACATGAAATTTATGTGAACCAGCTTGATGAAAGTATTTCAGAATGTATGTGAAAACACTACACTGTACCCCATGTTTGTATTGATGTA
>CAUYTI010048563.1:0-11496 GCA_963575145.1 Galago senegalensis
AAAGCTTTTTCTGCATCAATTGAGAGAATCATGTGGTCTTTGTTTTTTAATTTGTTTATGTGGTGAATTATATTTATAGATTTACGTATGTTGAACCATCCTTGAGATCCTGGGATAAAACCCACTTGGTTGTGGTGTATAATTGGTTTGATGTGTTGTTGGATTCTGTTGGTTAGGATCTTGTTGAATATTTTCTCATCAATATTCATTAGTGATATTGGTCTATAATTTTTCTTTTCTTGTTGGGTCTTTTCCCAGTTTCAGGATCAAGGTGATGTTTGCTTCATCGAATGTGTTGAGTAGTATTCTGTCTTTTTCTATATTTTGGAAAAGGTTGAGTAGTATAGGTATTAGTTCCTCTTTAAAGGTTTGG
The DNA here is from genome assembly GCA_963575145.1 of Galago senegalensis. Lineage (NCBI taxonomy): Eukaryota > Metazoa > Chordata > Mammalia > Primates > Galagidae > Galago > Galago senegalensis. The sequence continues at coordinate 374 of CAUYTI010048563.1, forward strand.
TAGAATTCTGAATTGAAACCATCTGGTCCTGGGCTTTTTTTTCAGGGAGATTTTGTATAGTTGATGCTATTTCAGAACTTGATATAGGTCTATTCAACATTTTTACTTCCTTCTGGCTGAGTCTTGGAAGGTGGCGTGTTTCCAAGTATTGGTTGATTTCCTTCAGATTGTAATGTTTCTGGGAATAAAGTTTCTTGTAATATTCATTAAGGATTTTTTGAAATTCTAAGGGGTCTGTTGTTATTTCATCTTTACTGTTTCTGATTGATGAGATTAGAGATTTTACCCTTTTTTTTTTTTTTTTTGTTAGGTTGGCCAAAGGCTTATCTATTTTATTGACCTTTTCAAAGAACCAACTTTTTGATTTATTGATCTGTTCTATAATCCTTTTATTTTCAATTTCATTTAATTCTGCTCTAATTTTCGTTGTTTCTTTTCTTCTGCTAGATTTGGGATTGGAATGTTCTTCCTTTTCCAGTTGCTTGAGATGTCCCATTGTGTTGTTAACTTCCTCTCTTTCTGTTCTCTTGAGGAAGGCTTGCAATGTTATGAATTTCCCTCTTAGGATTGCCTTTGTGGTATCCCAGAGGTTCTGATAACTTGCGTCTTCATTATTGTTTTGTTCTAAAAATTTGGTAATTTCATTTTTGGTCTCATCTCTGAGCCATCTATGATTCAGCATAAGGTTGTTTAGCTTCCATGTTTTTGTACAAGACTGCAAATTCCTGTTGTTACTGAATTCAACTTTTGTTCCATGATGGTCCGAGAAGATGCATGGAATAATTTCTATTCTTTTAAATTTACTTAGGTTAGACTTATGACCGAAGATGTGATTGATTTTTAGATATGTTCCACGGACTGATGAAAAAACTGTGTATTCAGTTTTGTTAGGGTGAAAAGTTCTGTAGATGTCTGTTCGGTCCAAAAGTTGAATAGTTCAATTTAAATCTAAAATTTCTTTGCTAAGCTTCTTTTTTTAGGACCTGTCCAACACTGCTAAAGGAGTGTTAAAATCTCTGACTATGATGGAGCTGGGAGAGATCAAGTTGCTCATGCCTGTTAAAGTATCTCTTATTAATTGAGGTGCATTCTGGTTGGGTGCATAGATATTGATAATTGAGATCTCATCATATTTAGTATTGCCCTTAACAGATATAAAGTGGCCTTCTTTATCTTTGGTTACTTTTGTTGGTTTAAAACCTGTGAATCTGCAAATAATATTGCAACACCTGCTTTTTTCTGCTTTCCATTAGCCTGGAATATAGATGACCATCCCTTCACCCTGTGTCTGTATTTGTCTTTTAAGTAAGATGAGATTCCTGTATACAACAAAAGTCTGGTCTGAGTTTCTGTATCCAATCAGCCAATCTGTGCCTCTTTATAGGATAATTTAAGCCATTCACATTGATTTAAATTATTGATAAGCCTGGTAAAATTTTGTGCATCGAGTTGCTCAAAAGTCCAGTAGACATTTTTAATCCTTTTGCCACTGTGGAAGCTGGAATGTGATCAAAAGTTTCTGAGTTGGTTTACTTTTGTTGTGGAGGATTACACTGGCCATTATGGAGGATAGGTTTGAGAATTTTCTGGAGAGGTGGTTTAGTTATGGCAAATTTCTTCAACATGTGAATGTCGTTAAAGTACTTAATTTCTCCATCATAGATGAAACTCAGTGTAGCTGGATACAAGATCCTGGGTTGAAAGTTATTTTGCTTTAGGGGATTAAATGTCAATGGTGATCCTCTTCTAGCCTGAAAGGTTTCACCTGAGAGATCTACAGTCATCTTAATGCTCTTCCCCTTGTAGGTTATGGTTTTCTTACATCTGACTGCTTTCAGAATTTTCTCTTTCATCTTATCCTTAGTGAAGTTAATTATTATGTGCCTGGGGGATGTCTTGTTCAGGTTGAGTTGTACTGAAACTTTGGGTTCTGAAACTATGTGCTATCTGAATTTCAAAATCTCTTGGTATGTCTGGAAAGTTCTCCTTCATAGTTTCATGGAGAGCCTCTGTGTTTTGTGAAGCAACTTCATTGCCTTCAGGGATTCCTATAAAGCGAATATTAGTTTTCTTCAAATTATCCGAGAGCTCTCTGAGAGAAAGATCTGTTTTTGCTCTCCATTTCTTTTGATCTTTGAGCTCCTGGCCTTGTTCAAAAGCTTTGTCTTCAAAGTCAGAGATCCTTTCTTCTGACTGCTCCACTCTGTTATGGAGGGATTCCACCATATCTTTCAGATCCTTGAGGGCTGCAACCTCTTGTCTCAGTGTTTCAAAATCTTTGATCATTTTATCTTTGAAATTGTTGAATTCTTGAGACATCTTTTGAATAATTTTTTGAGATATCTTTTGGATAATTTCTTGAGAAATCTTTTGAATAATTTCTTGAAATCCTAATTCCCTCCTTTCTTCTATTCTGTTAATCTTATTTGCTATCCACATTCTGAATTAGATTTCTGACATCTCAGTCATCTGTTTATGGATGGGGTCTTCAATTGCATCTGCCCCATTTTTCTTTGGGGGAGTTGATCTACTCTGGTTATTCAAGTTTCCAGAGTTTTTCTGCTGATTCTACCCCATGTTGAGTTTACCCTGTTTGTAGACCTTATCAGAACTGTTCAGTCAGTGGCTTCTTTCTGTTGTCCAGAGAGACAAGGTGTGTCTGTCGTCTTCTCCTAGTTCTCAGGTGCTGGGGTGACCAAGGCACAGTGGAACTGCAGCAGATGCGCTGGAGGTGTGCCTAGCTGGATTAGACCTCGTTCAGCCTTCTGGGGCACCCAGGGGTGGGGGGCAGGAGAATGGCAGCAGGTGGATCAGTCCTAGTTCGGCTCCACTGGGGTGATGAGTGGGCAGGGGAACTGCAGCAGTGGTGCAGGGCACTTGCACAGCCAGATCAGTCCTAGTTCAGCTCTGCCAGGGTTACCAGGGGGCAGGTCAATGACAGTGGCTGTGTGGTGCGCAAGGGCAGCTGAATCAGTCCTACTTCAGCCCTGCCAGGATGACGGGGGGATGGAGCAGGGAACAGCAGCCAGACCAATCCTTGTTCAGCCCTGCTGGTGCAGCCAGTGGGGAAGGGGAATGGCAGCGGCCAGATCAGTCCTAGTTCAGCCCCACCAGGGCCACCTGGGGGCAGAGGAACGGCAGTGGCCAGATCAGTCCTAGTTTGGTACTACCAGGGTGACTGGGGGGAAGGGGAATGGCAGCAGTCGGATCAGTCCTTGATCAGCCCTGTTGGGGCAACTGAGGGGGGGCAGGGGAATAGCAGCAGCTGTGCGAGGAATGCATGCAGCCAGGTCAATCCTAGTTCAGCCCTGCTGGGGCAACCTGCGGGCAGGGGAAGGGCAGCAGCTGTGCTGGATCAGTCCTAGTTCGGCCCCACCAGGGCAACCGGGGGACAGGGGAACTGCTGTGGCTAGATCAGTTCTAGTTTACCCTGTGGGGGCAACTGTGGGGGCAACTGTGGGGGCAGGGGAACATCAGCAGCTGAATCAGTCCTAGTTCACCCCTGCCGGGGCAACTGCAGGGGTAGGGGAATGGGGAGTGGAGGACTCCTCTGCCACCACCTGATGGATGGGCAAGGCACTAGCTAGCCGATCTGGTCCCTCCCAGTGTGGGACCCCAGAGCAGGGAACACTTCTGCTGCTGCCCAATGGATGCGTGGCTCTAGCAAAGAGTTCTGGGCCCATCCAGAGTGGGGGACTCCTCTCCTGCTGCCCGAGGGGCACGCATGGCTCTAGCAAGTAATTCTGTGCCTGCCTGGAGCTGGGGGCTCTTCTGCGGCCACCTGCTGCCCATGGGAGGCATGCGGCTCTAGCGAACAGTTCTGGGGCCTGCTTTGTACCTGTATTTGTGTTCTTAAATGCTCTTCCTTGGATTACAGCTTGTTGGGCCTGACCAGAGCAGGGGACTCCTCTGATGGACCATGGGGGCATGCTGCACTGAAGGCACTAATATTAGCTTAGAGTAGAGTCAATTACCAATAACCACTAAAGATTTGCATGTCTCCCCACCTTTTTTGAGACAGAGTCTCACTCTGTCACCACAGGGTATAGTACCATGGTATCATAGCTGGCAGCAACCTCAAACTCTTGTGCTTGAGCAATCCTTCTACCTCAGTCTCTGGAGTAGCTTCAGACACCCAGAACAATGCCAGGCTAGTTTTTCTCTTTTTAGTAGAGATGGGGGTTTCACTCTTGCTTAGGCTGGTCTCAAACTCCGGAGTTCTGGCAATCCACCTGCCTTGCCTCTCAGTTTGCAGGTGTTAGCCACTGCACCCAGCCCCATATCTCCCTTTTTGCAGTGCATATCTACTTAACTAACTGGCTGCAAGATAGTCCCTTGGAGAAATACTAGAAAGAAGGTTCAGGGTGGCCTCTGTAGCTCATAGGAGTGGGGTGCCGGCCCCATATACCAGAGGTGGTGGGTTCAAACCTGGCCCCGGCCAAAAACTACAAAAAGAGAAAGAAAGAAAGAAAGAAAGAAAGAAGGAAGGAAGGAAGGAAGGAAGGAAGGAAGGAAGGAAGGAAAGAAAGAAAGAAAGAAAGAAAGAAAGAAAGAAAGAAAGAAAGAAAGAAAGAAAGAAAGAAAAAGAAAGAAAGAAAGAAAGGTTCACATTGTATGTTTGTTCCTTGACTCCCTCTTCACGTAAGGGGCTTTGGGTCTCAAGTCAGGGACTGAAATTCAGTAGATGGTGGTTAAAATGACTCTTCTGTCAACAGACCTCCACATGTTTTTAAGTTGTTGTATTTACACCAATAAAATATACCAGTTTGCAATGAATTTTATTTCCTTTTTGTTCTTTTTTTAGTTTGGATTAATATGAGGGTACACCCAATTATATTATGTTGTTTGTGTTTGTAGGATAAACTCTGTGTTGTAGCTATAACCTTCACCCAGGAAGTGTGCCATTTACCTGTACATTGTACCTATTAGGTGGGAACATACCAACCCCTTTCTCTCCTCCTTCTTGAGAGTTTGAGTTTTTCTCTCATATGTGCATGTTGTTATTAATCTAAATAAGTTTTATTCCAGTCAATGTATCTGCTTACTGTTTCTTCCTGCATCTCAATTCTTGTGGGCACAATTTTATTCCTCTTGATGTACCTATTTGAAAGTTCTTTCATCCCATGTTTGTCTAAAAATATCTTTATTTTTATCTCATTCTTGAATGATATGGTATGTAACTCCTCTGACTTCTTTTATTCCTTGTGAAGTCTTCAGTCAGTTTAACCACCAGTTCCAAGATGATAATCTGCATTATTTCTCTGCCTGATTTTTCTTTGGTGTTCTGTATTTTTACTATGATGTGCCTGGTTATATATTTCTTTTTCATTTTTTATTCTGCTCAGGATTTGTGCTTTCTCAATCTGAGTATTTCTGTCTTTCAGCAATTCTGATTTTTTTTTCAGCCATTAAATTTAAAAATATTCTCTTTAGATTCTTCTCCTAGAAGAGACATATGCTGGTCCTTTTTGGTCTTTCCTCCATGTCTCTTAAGCTCTCTTTCATAGTTTCCATCTTTTTATCCCTTTGTGCGGTGCTGCATTCTGGATAATCACATTGGATCTGTCCTCCATATTGTTACGTCTCTTTTCAGGTTACTGTTCTGTTGAACCTGTATATTAAGTGCTTACCTTCAGTGGCTACATTTTTCAATTCTGGAAGCTTTCTTTGATTCTTCTCCTGTCCAACTTTGAAAAATGCTATCTCATTTTTTTTCTTGTATTTGCATGTCTTCTTTCATGTCTCATACTTAAACATACTATCTCTTAGTCTGTATTTGATCATTTTATTAGCTGAAATTCCTAGGGGCCTAATTATTCTGTTCATTGTTTCTGCTGACTCTAGCTCATTGGAGATTGGTTCTTTCTGTGTGTTGTGATTTTGGAATTTGAGCTCCTGTTCAGCAGGGTTTTTCGAAGTCCTGTGGAGAATGTCCCTCCAGAGAAGTGCTAGATTTGCTTCTACAAGGTAGACAGCCCAAGACCTCCAGGCCTGCCTGGAACACATTTAGTGTTAATTTATCAGGCTGAAGGAGCTTGGGCTATGAAGATAGTATAAATTCTAAACAAAAATCATATGAGATACAGGCTTATTTTCATTTCCAACTTCCTACCAACAATGTTTCTAAGGCCTTGTCTCTCATCCTCACACAGTCATGAAAACCCAAATGCTACATTACCAAGTCCAGGAACCCACCTCAGGGAAGCCATGGTGCCATGGTGTCATGGTGTCAGCTTGTGTGTGCTTATAGCATTGTGTTTTGGCTTCCTCTCATTCTTGGCCCCTGTGCATTTCATTTATTTAACCTTTTTGTGACTTAGACTATACACTTAAAAGAATTCCTGTTCCATTTTATCTAATATGTCTAAGAGTTTTATAGTATGTGGGAAGGAAGAAGATGACAAATCAGGATATCTAGTCTATATTTCTAGGCACAATAATTCTTTAAATTATTGGAACATGTCATTCATCATTCTCTCTCTCTCTCTCGCTTGCTCGCTTTCTCTCCTCTTTCTCTTTTCCTCTCTCTCTCTCTCTCTCATCTGTCCTACAGATATGCTGTTTCCTCAGTGAGGAAAATATCTTTTCCCTCCCTTTGGTTAACTCTTTATCATGCTTCAGATTTATGTTCAGCAGTCAATTCTTCCAGGAAAAGTATTTTGATCATTCCTGCCATGTCTGTGCTTCTGTAGCTGCTGTATTTTTCTCACTATGGCACTCTTGCGCTGTTTCCTATCAACATGTCTACTTTCCTTTCAGCCTGTGGCAACAGGTCTCTTGGCTCTTAAATGTTTCTCTTGTGTCTCTGTAGCACCTAGAATGTACTTGTCAATCAATAAAATAGATATTTTTGAATAAATGAACTTTCCCTCAGCCACTCCAGTTTTGAGAACATAGAAATGGGCCCAGAGTCAACATTCCAAGCTATCTGTTTCACTCCATCTGACCACATCAACCTTCTTTTGCTTATAGGGGATTTTCCCCTCTTAAAGAATTTCCCAAACCCCACAGAACCATGGTGAGTTTTCTACCATTTCATTCAGCCAGATGGCATGATTAAAATTGGCTACAATGAACAATCTCTAACATCAGGCCACTCTAGCATCCTAAACTCTCTGCCCATTACAGGTGTCACATCCATATTTTCTATGATGTTTAAGTGCCATTTCCTGGCAGCTGCCACTTGGGGTACACATCTTCATCAAAATCTGGGGTTCTGATTCAGCTGTAGTGTCCCCCATCAACATTTTATGGCCATTAGGAACATCTGATGAAGCATATGTAAAGCATACTGGCATTTTTCTTCAGCAACATAGTCTCAAATTGTGGAGAGAGACTGTAGCACCACTCAGATGGCATAGTCAGAGGTAGGGTAGCATAAATAATAGTTCTCATCCAGCATACCCCCCCAATTATTTTTTGAGACAGAGTCTCATTTTGTTGCCCTTGGTAGAATGTTGTGGCATTATAGTTCACAGCAACCTCAAAATCTTGGGCTCAAGCAATCCTCCTGCCTCAGCCTCCCTAGGGGCTAAGACTACTGGCGCCCTACCCCCACAGCACTCAGCTGCTTTTGAAAGATGGGGTCTCACTCTTGCTCAGGCTGGTCTCAAACTCCTGTGCTCAAGTCATACACCCAACTCAGCCTCCCAGAGTGCTAGGATTAAAGATATGAGCCACTGTGCCTGGCCCTCCTAAAGTTATTATTTTCTCTACAACATGCCAAGGGATTTCACACAGTTAAAATTCTGTGAAGGGCATCCATATTGACAATTTGGCTCAAACTAACATCATGTTATCCTACCTAGTCAAGCACTCACAAAATTCATCCATGCAAATACTCCTCAATTGTGTTGCCCTTCTTTTCACATTTTACTCGGCTTTTATCCCAGAGTGGATTGGATTTCTCCACAAAGAATTTCCACAAGTCTCCCCAGAGGTTCCCATTCCAATTGTTGAGGTTTCACTATTTCCCAATTAACACTCTAATTTTCACATAAGACCTCAAGAAAGCCTGTGAATTCACCCAGTATACTTGTTCAAATTGTACAATTAGGTTTTGTGTAGCTAGCCCCTGGAACTAAACAATGGGAGATGCTTTACCATAATCACAGAAATAACTTGAGTTTTAATCCACATTTTGAGAGAATGATTGAGAAAGTTCATCACTTTCTTACTTTGAGTTAATTAGTAAAGTCAGATGCAACCACCATGGCCTATGGTACTTGAGTTCCTCATGCCTTCTTCACATTGCCAGGCAGAAGTCATGTGGTCATTCAAAGCTTGTTTTCAGTGGACAATTTTTTCCATGTGCTTATAAGCAATAACTTAACTATTTCCCCACTATACTCCTGTCAAGAAAAATGAATAAGACTCCTCTGTCTCCCGACCCATCTCAATCAGGTAAGACATCTTGAATTTCCCAGGGAGTCATTGCCTCAATCCTACTTCTTGATACTATTTCCTATTTCATTCAGGGTTGTTGAATACAATCAACATGAACTGACTCTACCAAACTCAACTGAAAGGGAGTTTATTGATGGCTGCAACCAAAAAATAGCTGGGCGTTGTGGCGGGCACCTGTGGTCCCAGCTACTTGGGAGGCAGAGGCAAGAGACTTGCTTGACCCCAGGAGTTGGAGGTTGCTGTGAGCCGTAATGCCACGGCACTCTACCCAGGGAGACAGCTTGAGGCTCTGTCTCAAAAAAAAAAAAAAAAAGAAAGAAAGAAAGAAAGTACATAGAAGCAGTCCTGGAGTGGAGGAGCAGTGTGATTCTCAAGAAAGAAATTAAGTGAAATGAGGGAAGAGGGAGCAGAGACTTTGTAATTTCAGGAAGAGTCCAGTGAACACACTGCTTTGGTGCTGATAAGTCTTCAAGCTTTCCTTTTCTCATAACTTCACTCGCTCTTCTATAGACTTGGGATTGAGCATGTCATTTGAGCATCAAGAAGCAGATGGCAGCAGTATTACAGTCCTATTTAGGGGTGGTTCTGAAAGACACTTGGGAAAGGAATTCCTCTCAAGGGGAAAAACTTTGACTGTTATATCTGATTATCTCTTTTGCCTAGAAGGTGAGATGACTGAAGGTGAGATCTGTACTAAGTAATTAGCCCCTGATGGTTTGGTCAGTTGTTCAAGGGCCTGGAAGAAACAAGAGTTAAGACAACGAGATCTGGGCAAGAGGTATGTGAAAGTGTTGAACCCCCCAATTCAGGCTCATGTACCATTGTGAAGCTGATGCCAGATACTGTGACACCACTGCTTGTTGATAAAGGTTTATTTGGTTGGCCAAAGTGAGAAGACAGGAAAGCAAGATCTCTCAGATCCATCTTAACAAAGAGATGAAATAGGAAATCGTTTTGTGGCTAGGTAGTAAGGGAAGGGGAGTTTCAGGGAATTTGTGGGGGAGTCTGTATTGTTTCAGTCTCAGATAATATCTTGAGTGACCATACTTCTATATGTCAGCAGCTGGTCACAAATTCTTTAAGGGCATTTGTTCTTCTATAAAACAAATTCATACAGTTTTCATGTGACCTTGTAGTTGTCTTCCCCTGCTTGACAAAGAAACAGTACACTAGCAGTTAATAATTACTGTGAGAACAAGGGGTGCTGGGCAGGAAGCAGGCAGTTTTCATGTACAAGCAAACAAGGGCCTAGTCAGAAGTTACATTATGTCAGTTACTAAAAATACTAGAGTACTAAAATCTCTAGGGACCTCGAGTACATGTGGAAAATGTCACAGAGTCTCTATATACTTCAACTTCTATCACAGCACATTGTATACATGTGACGAAGTTCTGGCACATAAGCTCAAGAAGGGTGTAGCGCTTCTAGGAAGTGATTTGAAAGGGAGGGGCCATACAGTTCTACCCTTCCTCATTCTTGCTAGTTGAATGTTAGTGAGGTGGTGAGAGGTACAGCTGCCATTTTTAGCATGGGAAAGAGAGGCACACTGTAGGGATGACAGATCCAAGAGCCAGAGGAAAGCTGATCACTCATGAGTTCATGGAGCCTCAACACTGTCCTGGAGTGGATACTACCAGATTTCTTTTATATGACATAGAAGTTAGCTTCTGTTTTTTTTTTCTTTTTTCTCTGCTCTCCACTTCCCCCACCCCCACCATGTCATTAATTGTCCTCATGTCAAAATTGAATACATAGGATTCATGCTTCTCCATTCTTGTGATACTTTACTAAGAATAATGTGTTCCACTTCCATCCAGGTTAATACAAAGGCTGTAAAGTCTCCGTTTTTTAGTGGCTGAATAGTATTCCATGATGTACATATACCACAGCTTGTTAAGCCATTCCTGAGTTGGTGGGCATTTAGGTTGTTTCCACATTTTGGTGATTGTAAATTGAGCTGTGGTAAACAGTCTAGTGCAAGTGTCCTTATGATAAAAGGATTTTTTTCCTTCTGGGTAGATGTCCAGTAATGGGATTGCAGGATCAAATTAGCGGTCTTGTTTGAGTTCTTTGAGGGTTCTCCATACTTCCTTCCAAAAAGGTTGTATTAGTTTGCAGTCCCACCAGCAGTGTAAAAGTGTTCCCTTCTCTCCACATCCATGCCAGCATCTGCAGTTTTGTGATGTGGGCCATTCTTGCTTGGGTTAGATGGTAGTTTTGATTTGCATTTCTCTAATAATTAGGAATAATGAGAATTTTTTTCATATGTTTATTAGCCATTTGTCTGTCTTCTTTAGAGAAAGTTCTATTCATGTCTCTTGCCCATTGATTGATATATGGGATTGTTGGCTTTTTTTCATGTGGATTAATTTGAATTATCTATAGATCCTAGTTATCAAACTTTTGTTTGATTCAAAATATGGAAATATCCTTTCCCATTGTGTAGATTGTCTATTTGCTTTGGTTGTTGTCTCTTTAGTTGTACAGAAGCTTTTCAGTTTAATTAAGTCTCATTTGTTTATTTTTGTTGTTGTTGCAATTGCCATGGCAGCCTTCTTCATGAAGTCTTTCCCCTGGCCAATATCTTCCAGTGTTTTTCCTATGCTTTCTTTGAGGATTTTTATTGTTTCATGCCTTAAATTGAGGTCCTTTATCCATCTTGAATCAATTTTTGTGAGTGGAGAAAGATGTGGGTCCAGTTTCAGTCTTTTACATG
>CAUYTI010048564.1:0-75694 GCA_963575145.1 Galago senegalensis
GGTTTATATAGGGGCAGTTGTCCAATGAGCTGAGAGCTTAGCTGATTGGTCTATAAAATAGACCAGTCAGGAGCAGGATTGAAAATGGACCAATCAGGGATGCACTGGAGGAATCGCCAGCGTTTTCCCCTGATTGGCCTGATCCTTTTTGTTATTGGAGCCTCTGGTGGGAGAGGAAAGCTCCCCCTTTGGCTCCAGCCTGCAGGTTTCTGTGCCAGCTGCTGCCAAGGCAGAGCCAGCAGGTCCTCTAACGCCCCTCTACTGGAGCCTCTGGAGGCTCCCCCGCTTGCTCCAGCCTGCCAGTTGTCTTGCTGGCTGCTGCCACCAAGCCAGAAACAGCAGGTCCCCCAGCCTGTTCAGCTGAGCTGGCTGGGGTGTCACTTTTCCGATATGACTTACAAAAGAAAATATATTATGTTTCTCTTTGAGCCAGCTTAACAACTAAATGATGTGGGTGAAAATGAGAGAGCACTCTTTTTTTTGTTGTTGTTGTTGCCAGGGCTGGGTTTTGAACCCGCCACCTCTCTTATATGGGGCCAGCACCTTACCCTTTTGAGCCACAGGCACTGCCCCAAATGAGCACTCTTAAAGGTGATACTAGGAAGCTAGTGTAAGGAGTAATAGTTAAACAATAGCCTAACATTATACTAAGCTTCTGGATATTCAGAGAAATAATGTGAAGAACAAATTCTAAATTTATGTTTCCTTTATTTTAAAATAATCATTTCCACTGTTGGGCCAGGACCAGTGGCTCACGCCCATTCTAGTACTCTTGGGAGGCCAAGGTGGCAGAATCACTTGAAGCCAGAAGTTTGAGACCAGCCTAAGTAAAGTAAAATCCCACTGATACAGGACAGGTGGTGCCCCAGCTCAGACAGTACCCGCTGGCATGGGAGACCTGCCTTGCCTTCTGCATCACTGCCCTGGGGGCGCGGGGGTGGGGAGGTTCGTGCTTTCCTGTGGCAGAATGCAGGAAGGATAGGATAGGCAAGTGCAGCAGAGAGAGGCTAGCGTGAGGGAAGCCGGCAGGACCCTAGTTGGTTGAGGGAGCACTTGACACAGCACTGAACGCTGCCCGAGCCACCTCTACTTTCCCCTTTTGGGGGGGGGTGCAGTGCTGCAGGTGCGAAGCTTCCTTCTAGGGCACACACACACAGTTTCTGGGACTGAGAATGGTCCTGGTGCAGAGTTCCAAGTTCAGGGCAGAGCAGGGAAACGCCATTTCCTAGGCTTGATCAATTTCATGTAAGTTTCCTAGGCGGGAGAGTTCCTGAAGGGAAAGTGCTGACATTTTGCCCATAGAGGAAGAGACTATATCCATTCTTTTGTCAACACATTCATTAACTTTGCCCCAAGAGAAGAAACTGTATCCACTCATTTGTTAGGCTACCAAGTATACCCCTAAACAAACAGCCAGGCAGAGGAGATTTTTTCTGACTTCAATTTTGCCCTCTGCCAGAAGCTCTGGTGCTTTCTCTGTATTTTTTTCTGTAAAATAAATCCTGTCTTACTACTGATCTGTGGTCTGTGGGTTCACTTCTTCGAATCCCCAAGATCAAGAACCTACTGAAGAAGAAATTCTGGTAACACCTATTAAAAATAGAAAAATTAGCAGGGCATGGTGACTTAAATTAACAAACACAATTGAAATTATATTTAATATTACACATTGAAATGTAAATATCAAGAATTAAGAATATTTGAAAACCAAACCAGATTTCTGTACTTTTTTTTTTCAAGTGGTTTCTACCTTTTACTATCTAATCCCAGTATGACAGTGTGCTAAAATAATTTGGAATTGGAAAGGATGGGAAATGAGGGAGAGAGAAAGAGAGAAAAGTTATTCCTACAAAATTTTAGCCTTTGGATAGACATGACCAGAACAATCTAAGCCATATGTGACCCCTGTAGACTGTTTTCTTTCACCCAGTCAGCTTACCTTGAATACCAGTATAGTGAATTCTGCTTTTTCCCCATCATGCTTTCATACTGATTAATTGGTAAACAAGTGAAACAAATTTGCTATATAATTACATGATTCATTAATGTCACTGATATATCAAGAGTTAACAAGAAACCCAATTTTCTTTTTTTTCTTTCTTTCTTTTTTTTTTTTTGGAACACAAATTTCTAAAATATTTTTGTGTACAAGTGCTACCAGATCTCTTCTTCAGCAGATTTTTGGTCTTAGGGATTGGAAGAATGAATCCACAGCCCACAGATCAGTGGTAAGACAGGACTTATTTTAGAGAAAAGAATACAGAAAAAGTACCAGAGCTCCTGGCAGAGGGAAAAACCCAAGCAGGAAAATCTCCTCTCCACCTGAGTCCTTCGTCTATGGGGATGTATATATATAGCCTAGGATATAGTTCCTTTCATTGGAACAACATTAATGAATACCTTGGCAAGTGAGTGGATACAGTTCTTTCCACTAGGGCGAAGGCAAAAAGTCACTCCTTTCTCTTCATGAAATTTCCCAGGCCTAGGAAACTTAACATGAAATAGACCAGGCCTAAGAAATAAGGGATTCCAGGTTCAGGCCTGAACCTGGAACCCTACACCAGGGCTACTCCCAGTCCCAGAATTTGAGTGTGCAACCGAGAGGGCAGCCTCACACCTGTAGCATTGCACCCTGAAACAAGGGGAAGGTAGAGGTGTCTCGGACAGCAGCGTGAGCCATGCAGAGGTCTCCTTCAACTAATCAGGGACTCCTAGGCTTCTGTGGCATTTGCCTCTTTCCAGGCACTTAGCTCTCCAGCCCTTACCTCCCCTGCTCCAGTTGCACCAACACCCTCCTCTACTCTACTCCAGCTCCTCCCTCTACTCCGGCTGCACGTGCTGGGGTGCCCCTTGCCCTGCATCACAGGTGTGTTATACAAATCCAAATATATCGTTTGGGTCCACTTTTATTTTCAATTTGTCTCCCTGGGTCTATTGGTGTCCAAGTGCTGTCTACATTTATCCCCAAATTAGTTTTGCCCCTCCATCATTTATTTACATGTAGTATTATTAGTAGCATTACAACTTGAGTTTGGAGTCTGCACAGCCCATTCTTAAAACCTGTTTCTTTCTCTGTGATGACTCTAAAGCTAGTTGATTTTCTTCCAAATGTGCAGAAAATATTTCTGTGATCAAAATTATGTAAAGAACAAAATGTTACCTTTCTGTTCTGTATCATAAACACCATTTGGTTTTAATCTGAACTTTGCTATTGTTCAAGTCCTTTTTGTACCTCAGATTAACTTAATTTATTTCTACAATACCATTTGAGTTAAATACTAATATATCAAATCAGTTATACTCTTCATTTTCCTCCCAAGATATATTCACACATAGACAGAGAAGTAGAAATTTATAAATGCAAATCCAGATGGATTCAAGTTTGGCAAGAACAATACCTCTAAATTCTCAGGAAATGTAGGAGAGTTATTTTTAGATGTGATATAAGAAAGGATTTGGAAAGTTTTGATACAGGAATTTCATCGTCAAGGGTTCTTGGTCTCTGTGATTCAAAGAATGAATCCACTGTACCACAGATCAATGGTAAGACAGGATTTATTTACAGAAAAGAAAAAAAAAAAAAACACAAAAATGTCAACGCTCCTGGCAGAAAGAGAACCCAGGTGGGGGAAAGAGCTCTCTTACTCCCTCTGCCTGTCTCTCTCCAGGCTCTTTGCTCAGGGGTATATATAGTCACATGGGGTTATTTAGTGAGAACTCACTTGTTACATTTAGCAGGCATGGATCTTATAGAGTTAAATTCAGGGGACCTCATGCCCTCATGCCAGAACTCAGTTAACCAACAGCTACAATCCCTTTCATTCAGGTCTATGATATTTACATGAAATTCACCAGGCCATGAAATGGACTGGGCCTAGAAAAATTGGGGTTCCCTGTTCAGCAGAAGTGCAAGAGGAAGGAGACACCAAGGCACTGGTGTCTCCCCAGCAGTTGTCTGGACCCTCTGGTTACTAGAGCCTCTGACATAGGAGGGGGAGGTGACCCCCTTGCCTACCCTCCAGCCCACTGGTTCCACTGCTGGCTGCCACTGCAACACCACCACCAGGGTGAAGGTGGTAGGTCCTCCAGCTCAGCTCAGCTGGCTGCAGCACCACCTGTCCTGTATCAGTCAGTATGATGTAAAATAAGTTTGATAAATTTGACCATATTAAGATAAAGCATGATAAAAGGCAAGGAAGATACATGTTATAACCTGGGGAAGACGTTTAAACACATAGAACCACCAAAGGATCCATGTCAAAAATATATTAAAAATTTCCAAAAATCAATAAAAGTGGGAAATAAAATGGAAGAAGGATAAAAATCTTTATTTCTAAGACTAGGAAACCCATAAGTGTGAGACATGCTAACTCCAACCACAAAATCTAATTAGTTGTCATCACTTATTTGTATTTTGCTTTAATTTTCTGTGACACTGAATGATGTTTTCACATTGCTTTGAATGTCTCTACTGGCTTGTAGTACATGTTCAATAACATTGCCCTGTATATCAGACAAATTCCTTCCTGTTACAACCTCCTGACTATTCTTAGTTTAACAGTTTCATTTAACAAACTTGCCTTACACACATTTTAAATCCCAATCACTATGTGACTCATGGTTGAAAGAAAATGAAAAAGACACACTCTTTCTTATCCTTGTCTTCAAAGGGCTTATGATTTCATGAAAGAAGGAAGAGACATAAATTTTAGCACCAACTTTCTCACCTAATCATTGTACCAGACCAATGTGATATATACTATGAGGTCCTCTTTGAAATTTCCTGGAACTGGTTTATCAGCTGTCATAGATAACGTAGGTACTGGGGGTACTACTGTTACTTCATATCTGTTTTTTCTTGGAAGGAGTGATTAAATTTTACTTGTTTGGGAGGAGGGAAAGTAACTGAACCTATCTTAAGATTTATACTATGGTTTTATAATGAAGATAATATATATAATTTTAAGTCAAATAAAATCGATGATAGAGACTTCATAGGAAATCACAGGGTATTAAGCTGATGGGAAAAATAACAATGTTGATAAGGGTTTTTTTGTTAGAAATTAGAGAAATAAGAGAAATATGGTAAGTTGTTTATTCCTCTGTGTGTAGAGAAAGACTGTACTTTGTCTCCAAAGAGATTTTTGGCCTGGAAAATTTATAAACTTTTTAAGTTGACTAGGATTTATGAGAAAAGAGTTGAAACCTTAAAAAGAAAAAAAAAAGAACCACATTAAGGTACATAATGCTAAAGCAGGTGGTCATTATACAGATTAGTAACATTTTTGGTCTTAGGAGAATTTGTAATATTGTGAGAAAAAACAAATACATAACATAATTTCAAAAGTGCACAGAGTAAAGTGGGGAGTCAGAGATTATATGAATAGGTTACATGACATATCTTTTAATTGTAGAAATATATATGTATGGCCCTGTTTTAGTTCTCATATTGAGAAAAACGTTAGACATTTTATCATCTCTTGGAACTTATAACCTTGCTATAATCATGTGACAGCCAAATGAAGTCTCAGAAATTGTTCAACTCTAATTTTATTAATATTTTTCAGTTGCAGATGAATAACATAAATTAATAGTATGGATAAGAACACAAAATATTTTCACTATTTTTAAATATATGCTCGGCAAATAATATATTCAGGAGTCCAATTACAGTATTTTTGGAGAAAAATTCAAAGAGAAGGCTTCTAGAACCAGTAATTATATAGACTACTAGTAATTATATAACCTGAAATTCAGTCTTCTGCAATAGCAATTTATTTATTTTTGATTAATTCAACCAATACCTAGGCTTACTTTTTATTAGATTAAGTACTGTTGACTCTGTGTGTCTGTGGAATTTTACAACAAGAAAATTCCCACCTTGAAGCATTCATTGTCGAATGGGGGGGAAAAAACAGTGCAAAAGGGATGTGAACAAATGGCAACCAAAGGGGAAAATGGAAGTGTGTGTATGGTGCTGGGAAACCAGAGATAGTTGAGCAGTTAATTCAGCCTTTGGGAAAAAAGCAAACCTTTCGTAGTAGTGGTGACATTTGAGCTGCCATTTAAGGTTGATTAGGACATTATGTGGACATTGGAAGACTATTTCAGGCTATTTTCTCCCATCCTCAAAGACACTGTTTACCACAAATAACTTCATTCCAAATCATTGCTTTGATTTTCATGCTTACATTTTTCCTTACTGCTGGGTCTCAGCCCTAAGTCAATTTCTACTACCTGGTTGGTGTTATTCACTCAATTTTGAGTTGGAGATCTAAAACTTCCCATGTCTTGACTGTAAAATTATTTAACTAACTCATTCTTTCACTTCAATTAGTTCTGTATTTTCTGTATGTATATTCCTGAGTATGAATATCAGTTCATCTTTCCATTGTTAGCACAATTACCTAATGGTCTACTTTCTGATGTCTAAAACAATTTTCAGGGAATTTGGCCAGAAAGTCCATAAATCCCTGTATATACCTAGTTCTTTTCTTTATAAACACAGTCATATTTAATATGCTCATGTTTTACTAACATACCTTTTTCTTATCTTCTCTCTAGCCCTAAGTCCTATTACTCATGCTATTCACTCTTTCTCTTTCCCTTAGTAGGGCAAGTTCAATCTTCTTATTATACGTAAATGGGCAACACACATACACACACGTACACATACTCACATATGTTTTCTTTAATTATTATTATTTTTTATTAAGTCAAATACACATAGATCATGAATACATTCATCCATATGTGGGATAAAAGGGTGTTAATTTTTTTTTTTACACAGTCTGACATGGTTACATTAAGCCCATCAATGTAGCTTTCACCTCATTTACTTGATTATTGTGCCAAAACATTTATGTTCTACACTTCACAGATTTGACTTGTTCCCTTGTCATATGCTCCATAGATGTGATCCCGCCTTTAGAAAACTACTATTAGATTTATTCATCCCTCATGATATACCAAGCATGATTAGGAATTCTATTTATTCCTAGAAAACTAAGTTGATAGCCTAACCAAAACACATTTTTTTCAAAACACATTTTTAAATGCCACTAATTTTCCACTTTCTTTAGTGGATTTATTACAAAAAAATCAGAAGCTATTTACTGTCAATGAAACTTTATTCTTTGAATTAAGAGGAAAAAGTATATTAGAACTTAGGGGAAACTTTAGATTAAAGGACAGTATATACATAAAACTTTCTTTCATTAAGAGATTCACAGTTTAATTAAGTAGGTCGATCCACTATTATGTTTTATCTCTTAATCAGGTACTTTTTTCATTTTTTCAATTTAAACATGACTTTTTTTTTAAAGGTAATGAACTGTATAGTTACAACTGGTCTGCAATGCTGCAAAGACAGACTTTCCAAATCATCAGAACTTCTTGGGTAACATAAGTCAATTTAATTTGTGCAAAGCAGAGTTCCCTATCAGGGTTTTCTGCCACAGGTCTTTTAATTTCCCTGAAGATTTTTAACTCCATGATGATTTTTTATAATTAAGAGTTATGTGCATAATGACACGAGGTTTGCTATGAAAAGTGTCACTGCTCACACTACTGATAGCAACCTAAGAGCTCACCCTAAAAGACTGGCAGCATTTCTCAGAGTTATAAGCAGAAGGGAAAGATTTTTATTTATTTATTTATTTTGGTAAATACTATGTATGCCATACTGTCAGGCCAATAATTCACATGACTTATGAGCACAGGTTTGTAAGTGATAGACTCAATAAACAATCATATATTGTAGAAAAGGTTTTACATATGCTAGAAAACTACACAAACTTTAACTCTATGGTTATATTGATTCACTATTGCTACTGATGGAGGAAATGTCCTTCATAGGCAAAAGTTTCAAAGTTTAAAAAACAACAAACTAACAAATAAAACAGTGTTCCAAAGTAACCATAATTCTGGCAGTTGAATTTCAATATTTTGCTGTGTTTTATTATAAAAGAAATGATTGTTGATTGTTTATTGTTATTATATGTTAACAGTGAGGTAATATAATTGCAGATCTTTTAAAAATGAACTTTAGGGAGTGACATCAGCAAGATGCAGATTAGACTTTACTTCTCTGCTCATCATGATTTAACAACTACCCTTAGGTGATAAGTAGGGTTTAGGAGAGCAGAAGTACAATCTGGAAGCTGCAGCAATCCAGGAGAGGGAAAAACAAAAACAAACAAAAAAAAAAAAACTGAGAATGACTACAGAGAAGAGTGTAGGAAGCATTTTTAACCTCATCTTTTGAAAGCTATAGTTTGAATCCAAGAGGTATCCTATTGACCATGATATTGCTGCATGGGGGAGAGAGAGAAAAGAATGAAATTCTCCTAACTTTTCACTTTCTTTTGCAATTTTATTATAAATTTTCTTTTGCATGACCCATTTGCTAGTTGTCTGTATCCTGAGTACCCTAGCAGCCATCACTACTACCATGGGCAACCAACACATTTGCTACTGAAGACCTCTACTGTCTTTACCTATGTTGACCCCAGCTGATGGAACAACCCAGAGTTCACATTTCTAAGTCCTGACCCTCTGGATCTAGTGATTTTGTTTTACCTTCCAGGGTCAGAGCCACCACAGCAACTTCTCTGTGGGATTGAATTCACTACTTTGAAATATGATGGGGCTGCCAAACATGTACCCACCCATACAACTAAGAGTTACTATATGCTTCCCCAAACTGGGATCAGTTTTCCACACATCCACAGACCTGGTACCAGACCCAGACAGCACCATCATATACTCCACCAAGCCAGAGCTCCAAAGACAACTCATTAATAAAGATATTTCTTCATATAGGCAGTCTGTAAAGTCTGAAACAAGTTATGGGTTTTTCAAATGTGTAGACACAAATATGAAGCTATGAGAAACATGAGAAATCAAGGAAACATGCCACCATCAAAGAAATACAGACTTTATAAAGACACCATAAATAAATACAGATTTATAAACTTCCTGACAAAGAATTAAAAAATAAGCATTTTAAAGAACCCAGTAAACTAAAAAACAAACAAACAAATGAAACAACCACAGATAGGTAATTAATATAGGTCAGAAAATACATACGAACAAAACAAGAAGTCCATTTAAGAGACAAAAGTCATGATAAAGATGTGGCAGAAATTTTGAAGCTAAAGGATACAATAGAAGAAATTGAAAAATGCAATAGATAAGCTTGATGGCTAATTAGTAGAGAAGAAAGGGTCAGAGAACAAAAGACAGGTCATTTGAAATTATCCATTCAAAACAAACAAACAAAAAAAGGATGAAAAAGATTCAAATAAAAAAAGATAAAAGGCTGAAAAAGTGAAGAATTTATAGAATTAATGGGACATCATCAAGTGAACAAATATATACATTGTGAAAATCAATAAAAGAAGAGATAATGAGGAGAAAACATTATTTAAAGAAATAATGGAAGAAAACTTTCTAAATCATAAGAGAAATAGCATCCAGATTCATGAAGCTCAAGGAAATTAAAAAATAATCAGTCGAAACCTAAACTCAAATCTGATGGAAATTTGGATCTATACAAATGAAGAAGAATAGAGAGTGAGAATGTCAGTAGATAAGATTTTTATTTCACCTTACAAAAAAAATTATTGGAAACCTGATGAAATTTGCACAAGATGTTTTGTTGAGTTAAAAATAATATACCAAAAATGATTTCCTGATTTCAATAATTGCAATAGGGTTTTGAAAAATGTTAACTTTATAGGAATCTGATTGTAGAAATATGTGGACACTTTGTGTAAAATTTTAGCAACTTTTCTGTAAGCTTAAAATTTTGAAAATAAACAGAGTAGACAGCTAATAACAAAAATAAACACCATGCATCATAGTGTCTGTAATATGTAGAAGTAAAATATTTGAAGATAACATTACATCTGTGTGAAATATAACATATTGTTATAAGGTTCTTACATTACAAATTATAATATAAAGTATAAAACTAAGTCTTTACTTGATACGGTTGATAGATTCTTAAAAACCACAACTTTAAGTGACTTTAAGTTGTTTTTTAGAAAATAAATTTTTAATATATTGATTCTCTCAGATTTATTTATTTATTTTTTTTTGAAACTGAGTCTCCGTCTGTTGCCCAGGCTGGAGCATAGTGGCATGATCATAGCTAACTATAAACTGAAACTTTTGGTTGACTTTGACAACAGGTACACTATACTACCCTGACTATTTATTTCCTGACTATTTATTTATTTATTTTTTGAGACAGAGCCTCAAGCTGTTTCCCTGGGTAGAGTGCCATGGCATTATTGCTCATAGCAATCTCCAACTCCTGGGCTTAAGCGATTCTCTTGCCTCAGCCTCCCAAGTAGTGGGGACTACAGGCACCCACAACACCTGGCTATTTTTGGTTGTAGTTGTCATTTTTATTTGGCAGGCCTGGGCTGGGTTCAAACCAACCAGGTTTGGTGCATGTGCCTGGAGCCTTAGCTGGTTGAGCTACAAGTGCTGAGCCTTTTTTTATTCTTATAGAGATGGTATCTCATATGTCTCATAATGTTGCCCAGTCTGGTCTCCAACTCCTGGGCTTAAGTGATGCTCTTGCCTCAGCTTCTCAGGTAGCTGGGAATACAGAAACACTCCACCAGTCTGGCTTATTTTAAAAATTTGTTTAGAGATAGTGTCTGACAATGCTGTCCAGATAGGCACAAACTCCAAGCTTCGAGTGATTCTCTTGCTTCAGCCTCCCAATATGCTTCAATAAAAGATTTGAACCTCCACATATAGCTTGTTTTTATCAGTTTTTAAGTCACTGTTATGAGTATTTGTTTCTAATATATTTTTCTTTCACATTAGTCACTGTATCATTTTAATGAAAAACATTATATAATGCAATAATTTTGTCTCTGGGAAATTCAGTTGATTTGGAATTAGTAGCTTTCATGATTTTAGAATACTATTTGATATTATATTAGCATAGTGCTGGAATAAGTAACACTGTCTTAAGTAGCTCCTAAGTCATGTGCTTTGTTATCTTTAGCTATTTTCTTATCCACTGGTATTTTTATTATCTTTTATTCATCCAATCCTCTATTATTTATTGCCTATTATATATATGTGCATTTAAAAATAGAATTATATTTGAACAGTTAAAATTTATTTATTCTGAATAGCTTAGTACTGAACTTCTTAATAAACATGAATAAATATTTTAGAAGTAGTTTCTTTTTCTCTGTGTGATAAATTTTTAATAAAAAATGCTCAGAGATATTAACTGCAGTTCTGATTGTTGTTCAAACTTATTCATTTATCCTGGTGGTAATAAGGAAAGATTCTACTTACCTTAAAAAACTCAAATTTTCTGTCACATACCTATCTGAATTATTTGTCTTTTAGTTCAATAACATGGAATTTGGTATTATGACTGACTATATTCTTTGATAACAAAAGCGTTGTTTTAGTGAACCTATTGGAGTATCTCAGTTTAATCAAGCAACTTCTGGTTTGTATTGAGTCTGAATCAAGTCATAACATCTACTTGAGTGACAGGAACACAAAGGGTTGAAGCAGTTAATTTCAGCAATCATTCCTGATTCCAGTGTAACCCAGATGACTTAGCTCAACTTGAATGCTTAGGTTGTGATTTCTATACTAAAATACAGACACGTTTAATTTTTTCCTCTTCTTACCATTTGATTATGCTTAAAACCTCAAGAATCTCATTAAGAACATAGTAGCTGTTTCAGTAATCTTTTTAATTAAATTTCTGTTTCAATCAAGAGCTCTTTGTATTGATAAATACTTTTGTTTCATTTTATGTCTGGATATAGTAAACTATACTTTCTTCCCTAGAAAAGTCAAATAATTAATATAGTTACTAGATCACATTTGCTCTCAATTCTTTATGAGAACTATTTATAATGATACTCCATGGCACAGAGGTACTTGACCTTTTAACTCAAACAACAGCTTTTAAGAGTATTCAAAAGAAATAAAGAAAGTTACACACGTAAACACAAATATATATGTACCTAGGTAATTTTAATAAAAAAATTAATAACAATATAATACTTAAAAAAAATTAATTACAAACACATGCAAAATTAAAATTAAATGTAGATCTTTAGCCTACTGGGCTTAGGCAGGCTTTCTGCCTTTGTCTTAAAATACCAAAATTTATGATATAAGTAGGCTTTAGGTTCAATTAATTACTTTGCCAAATATGTTTAAAACATGACATAAGCACACACTCATAGAAGCTAATGCTTGTTGATTTGTCTTTACCACGTTTGTTTCCTAAACCTAAAGCGCACAATATTATGCTGGAAGTTTTTAGGAAAAGGGTGTATCCATATTTAAGTTTATACTTATGACCGGATTTAAATTTTTAAAATATTTGAATTTTTTACACAATTCTTACTAAAATGTTCTTTAACTATAATTCAAGAGCATATTTGTTTCTTTTGTTTGTTTTTCCAAGATTTTCTAGGTAATAATAATCCTCAGGAATCTCAGTGGTAATCCTCTGTATACTGATTTTCTCAGGTTGGTATTAGTCAGACTCTTGCAGGCAGACTCTTTAGGTTTTTCTTGTATAATTATATGCTGTAGGTATAGCTAACATATCCTAAGTTGCTTCAAAGATGCTTCAAAGTAGACAGTCTTTTATGTCCACTGTGAATAGTAATGCATGTGGACATAGCTGAATACTTCATATTTTTAAATTTTAATCACTAATGCACACAAAATTAAAACTAAATATAGATTCCCATCACATCCATGTAGGCCTTCTGATTTATGCTTAAAGTATTTACTAGAGAAATATCAGACTATTTCTGGCATAGTGGTCCATTTATAAATCAAACTATATCTGAAAATCTTTAAATGCATTTCCAGAGTGAGAAAAATATCCCACATTGAAGCTTAAGAATTTCTTATAAAATTTCAAATTATAAAATACTAGACATTTTTACCTAATCATTCTTTTGCCAAACATGTAAAATATGTACTGTATGCTGAGCACGGTTTTAAGGGCTTGATGAAGGTAGGTGTGACCTTATTCTGTTGGTTCTTGAGTGAGCCATGCCCAAAAATTGATAATGAAAGTAAAAATATCATTCAAATAGAGATGAATTATATAGATAAAATATAAAAGGAGAATGTAAGAAGGTTAATGGGAATGCAACTTACATGGGGAGCTCAAGGATCGTCTTTCTGAAGGATAACATTTAAGCTGAGCTCTGAGGGAGGAGAGAAACCTGATATTGAGGAATCTTAGATAAGGGCATTGTAGGTAGACATTATATCAAATTCAATACCCTGAAAATACAATGAGAGAATGAAAATCCAATAGTCAGAGGGCATGGGCATGGGTAGGAGTATGTGATGCTGCTGGAAAAATAGGCGATCACGTGATATGAACTCGTGTGTCCTTGTGTACATAGCATGAGGTATAGATGTTATCCAGATTACAATATGGGATCTCATAGGCAATAGCTTAGCCATCATGGACATTTACACGCACCTAAACCACTCACCCAAATTATTAGATTCAGTGAGAGAACTACAGTGGGAATCCCTGGACATTCTGCTATTTCAGGTATTCAGTACACACAAATATTTATGAAAATAATTATATTCCAATATTTTGTTCCCTTATCTGATGTTTATCCTTTTAAATACTATGTCCTAACAATGTTATTTACAGTGTCAGCCCATTTTATTTTTTCTTGCTTTGCACAATCTGCTACTACATAGTATAATAATGAAATAAAAATATATTGGTCCCGTATGAAGTACTGTGATCTCACAGATGTTGCTGTTTATGAGTGTAAAGTAAGAAACAATGAACCCACAAAGCATTCTGAAGTGAATTGAAATGAATGACATGCTTTCAGTGTTCATGTACAGTTCTCATTTGATTCAGAATTTGTTATGGACTAATGATCTAGATCATTTACTTAATTTTTTTTTTTATTCGCTTGTGGTTTAGCTACTTCATTGGTTAGAAGAATTTGTATCTAGGTGGGAAAAGGAAAAATAGAGGAAGAGAAATAATTAAAGAATTAATTAGTCTAACCAATATATCCCAAATCTAGGGCCTACTGCTATTGTGGAATTTATAAAATGTTATACATCAGAGCCATAAGCAGCTGAGCAAAAGACAACTGTTCTGATTTGCATATAAAGACAATCTGAAACTCCTGTATAATTTCATATTATTTATATTTTGTACGATTACTGATACAGTTAGGTTTAAATCTATCATTTTGATAATTTGCTTTCTGTTAGTTTCATCTTTTCTTTGTTCCCTTTTCTTTTTTCTCTGACTTATTTTTGATTAATTATATTTATTTATTTATGTATTTATTTATTTTTTTGTTTGTTTTGAGACACAGTCTCACTATGTTGCCCTCGGTAGAGTGCTGCGTCATCACAGCTCACAGCAACCTTAAACTCTTGGGTTTAAGTGATTCACTTGCCTCAGCTTCCCAAGTAGCTGGATAGACACCTGCCACACACCCAGGTAGTTTTTGTTTTTTTTTTTAAATTGTTTTTGTTGTCATTGTTGTTTAGCAGGCCCAGGCCCGGTTCTAACACCCCAGCCCCAGCACGTGTGGCCAGTGCTCTGAGCACTGAGCAACAGGCGCTGAGATTGATTAACTATTTTTTAATAATTCCATTTTTATTTCCTTTTATGGCTTTGTAGATAACATTTTTTGCTCTTTTCACTTGGTAATTGCTTTAGGTTTCATGGTCTACAAGCCTGGACAATTAAGTTCACAAACTCATCTGAGAAAAAGTGGTACATGATTTATTGCTGCATATCACTGAAGTCACCAGATGGCCACGGGGGTACTTTGAAGGTGGTAGTAGTGACACACAATATAACACTTTTTCTAGAATGAGTTCACATACTTAATTATCAGGACATTTATGAGGACAGTTTTGAAGGACATTCCAGAAAAAGACTTCCAAAATTGCTTTGAAGGATGGACTAGGCATTAGGGTCCCATATTCCTAGCTTCCCAAGGGGAGTACTTCCAAAAAGAGCATGGTCACACTCAGCAATCAGGTATGTACAACTTTTATTAGGATGAGTTTGAAAAATTCACTAATCATTCTCTTCCTTCAGGGTCATCACACTACTCCAAATCATATAAAGACTTTCTTATTTTTTACTTTATGTTACTTAATCTTGGTCTTTGTCAATCTTTTTGAATCTAGGGGTTAATATTTGTTTGATTTTGAAAATTTGCTCACCATTATTTCCTAAAAAAAAAAAAAAAAAAAAGTTTGTTCCTCTTACCACACCACCCAGTGCTATGAAGACTAATGAGGATTTTTTTTTTCTGGTTTTGAACCTATAAGTCCCACATCCCTGGTAATAGTTTTCTTGGCAAGCCTAGATGGTTAATCACCCTATCTCATACTCTATCCTTTATTAGGGGACACTACACATACATGTAAGTACTCAATGTTTTTCCCATGGATCACTGATGCTCTTTTTGTTTTTCTTTTTCTTTTCTCTCTCCATTTTTTAATTTTAATATTTTTTATTGCTTTGTCTTCAACTGTATTAACATTTTCTTTTATAATAGTCTGCTATTATTTCAAGCCATTATATTTTTCATTTCATATAGTTTCTTTTTCATCTCTTTTTAAAAATATCTTCCAGGTTTCTGAATAGTTTTTCACCATATGGAATACAATTACATATTTTAATTGCCTTGTATGCTAATTTTAACATCTGTGTCAGTTCTTGGTTGGTTTCAATTGATTATCTCCTCATTGGACTGTATTTTCCCATTTCTTTGCATGACTGGTAATTTTTCATTACATTCCAGATGTTTCAAATTTTACCTATATAAAGGATTCTGTATATTTTGTATTCTTAGATATATTCTTGAAGTTTATTCTGTGATAAAGTAAGTTGCTTGGGAACATCTTTCATCCTTTCAGGTGTTGCTTGTAATTTTTTTTTTTAAACAAATTAATTATTGCAAACGCTAAAACGAATTGCTCTCCACCACTAGAACAAAAATTTTCTGTTTCTTCTACCCAATGGCCTACGAATGATAGGATTCCACAGTCTGGCTCATGATAACAAACAATAAGTATTCCTATCTCTCTGTGAGTGCTGAACACTGCTAGATTTAGACTTTATTGTTTTTTTTTCTCTTTCCTTGGTTTTATAAGGAAGCATACACATTCATATGTTCATCAGTATTTAGCTGAATACTTGAGGGAGATGCTCTTGAGCTCTCTGGAGTTATTTCTTTCCTCCCAGCCTGTTACTTGTCATTCTTAGTCTTGAAAATTTTCCATCTCTCATTATCCCCAGAAGCCCAGCTTGTCTGCCCAGCTCAGGAAGATTTCTTGGTTATTTCTTTTTCGCATTATGGCCTGGAAGTTTTTAAAACTAAGCTGCATCATTGCATTTTTAAAACTAAGTGCATCATTGTGTACACCTTATTTGGTTTCTCATGAGCCAATCCCTTTCAAAAACTTATGTTCAATATTTTTTAAATCACAATTCCATAAATTTGATCTTTTTTGCCTGTTTCAGCTGGGAGAATAAATCTGGTTCCCATTTTTACGTCTTGATTAGCAGTAGAAGTAATACCATAGGATTTTAATTTTAATTTTATTAATACTGCAAACCAAGGAGTAAGAGTTTATACTAACTAAATTACAAATCAGGGTCAAAGCCAATGGTGGAGACCCTGCCACTTGAAGGTCACATGTGGCTTTATAGGTGCTTAAATGTGGCCTTTAAAAAAAAAATTCAAAGTATGATGGGGTTAGAAATATTTTTGGTTACATGGATCATATTTATAATGCTTTTGTCATGATTGTTAAGTATGCCTATCAACCAGAAAGTGTTTATAATACCTGTTAGGTAGGTTTTCATCTATCACATTGTCCCTCTTCCCCCTACTTGATATTTGATGAGGTTAACTTCCCTCTATGCACATATGTGGTCTAGTTCCAATTCAACAGTGAGTATGTGTAGTGTTGGTTTTTTTTCATTTTTTAGATTATTCACCTAGGTTAATGGTCTCTAGTTCCATATAAATTTTTGCAAAAGGACTTAATTCATTCTTCTTCATGGATTAATAGTATTCTATACTGTACATATACCACATTTGTTAATCCACTTGTGAATTGATGGGCACTTGGATTGATTCTATGCCTTTAAAATTGTGAATTGTGCTAAAATAAACATTTAAGTATAGGAGTCTTTCTAAAAAACGATTTATTTTCCTTGAGTAAATACCCACTAGTAGGACTGCTAGATCAAATAGTAAATCCACTTTTAGTTCTTTGAGATAGCTCCATACAATTTTTCATAGAGTTTGTGCTAATTTGCACCAACAGAGTATAAGCATTCCTTTCTTTTTGCATACATGCTGAAATTTGTTGTTTTTAATAAAAGGGATCAGGTGATATATCATTTTAGTTTTAATATTCATTTTCTTTTTGTTGTTGCAATTGTTGTTTTTGTTTGTTTGTTATGTATGGTTGAGCAGTCCTGGGCTGGGTTTGAACCCACCAGCCCTAGAGCATGTGGCTGGTGCCCTAACCACTGAGCTACAGGCTTCCAGCCTTTAATATGTATTTTCTGATAATTAGTGATGTAAAGCATATTTTTCATGGGTTTATGGCCATTTTTCTAAGTTTCAAAAGCCTCTGTTCATGTCTTTTGCCCACTTTTTAATGGACTTGTTTGGGTTTTGTTCCTGTTAATTTGTCTGAATTCTTTGTAGATTCTGATTGTTTAGCCCTTTATTGAATGTATAGCTGCAAATACTTTATCCCATTCTGTATGTTGTCTGATCTGTAGATTATTTTCATTACTGTGTAGAAGCTTCTTAATTTAATGAAGTCCCATTTATTAATTTTTGTTGCTCCTGTCATTGCCGTTGGGTGTTCATAATTTATTTGCCTATGTTGTTTTGTAGAAGATTTTCTCCTATATTTTCTTCTGTGGCTTCATGCTTTACATTAAATCTTTAATCTGTCTTAGATTAACTTTTGTGAGTAGCTTAAGATATAGATCTTATTTCATTCCTCTACGTGTGGCTACCCTATCTTACCCTATCTAATTTTTCTAGCACCATTTATTAAATAGGGATTATTTCCCCAATGTGTGTTATTTTCTGCTTTCTGTGATCTGTCAAAGATCAATTGTCTGTACATGTATGATGTACATATGAGTTTCTATTCTGTCACATTGTTCTATGTCTCTAGTTTTGTGCCATTACCATGCAATTTTGGTTATTACAGACTTATCTAGTTTGAGGTCTAGTAATGTGATGCCTCCAGATTTGTTTGTTTGTTTGCTTAGTATTTCTTTGGTTATTCAGGACCTTTTTCTGGCTTCAAAGAAAGTTAGAATTATTTTCAATAGATCTGTGAAATTGGATGTTGGGATTTTCATTAAACCTGTAAATCACTATGGGTATTATGGACATTTTGACAATGTTGTTCTACTAATTCATGGATATGATATGCTTTTTCATTCATATGTACTGTAATTTGGTTTTTAGTGTTTCCTACTTCTTTTAGGGATCTTTCATCTCCTTGGTTAGGTACTATATATATTCTTTTCATTGTAGCTATTGTATTAAGACTTAATGGTATTAAGTCTTTTATTTCATTCTCAGCTTAACTGCTATTGGTGTATAAGAATGTTAAGAATTTGTATACATTTATTTTGTTTCCTGAAATTTTGCACAGTTTATTCATCAATTCTAGGAGTCACTTGATACAATCTTTGGTATTTCTAGATATAAGATCATATCATGTGTAGAAAGTGATACTTTTGACCTCCTCATTCTTGATTTAGACATGCTTAATTTCTTTCTTTTTTCCCTTGTCTTGTTCCAATTCTTAGTGGGAATGCTTTCACTTTTTCCCATTCAGTATGATGTTGACTGTGGATTTTTCATATATGGCTTTGATAATTTTGAGATCTGTTCCTTCTGTGCCTACAGATTCCTTCAGTTCTTATTTGTCTAGAAAGGTCTTTATTTTTCCTTTATTTATGAAACTTAGTTTGCAGGATGCAGAATTATAAGCTGGCAGTTGTTCTAAAGAAGACTGAGGATGAGGTGGCACCTGTGGCTCAAAAGAGTAGAGGGTTGGCCCCATATGCTGGAGGTGGTGGGTTCAAGCCCAGCACCGGCCAAAAACTGCAAAAAAAAAAAAAAAAAAAAGAAGAAAAAGAAGAAGACTGAGAATAAGACTGTGATCTTCCTTTTTAAGGTCTCAGTTGAGATGTCTTCAGTTAGCCTGAAAGGTTTTCCTTTGTAAGCTACTTGATGTTTTCACCTATGACTCACAGGAGTCATATGTTAACCACATATGTGACCTCCTCTATGTAATCTTTGCCAGCTTACATCTATGTGTCTCAGTGATTGCCTTTGCTATGAATGCCCCAGGTGTCATTGAGCATTTTATATCTGGATTTCTGAATCTCTAGCAAAACTAAGAGATTTTCCTCAATTATTCCCTCAGAAAAGTTTTACAGTCCTTGTGTGTTTTCTTCTCCACTCTCAGGAATGCTTGTGATTCTTACATTTGGCTATTTTTAATTATCCCAGGTTTCTATTCCTTTTAATTCTTTTGACTGACTGAGTTAATTCATAAGAGTTGTCTTCAAGCTTTGAGATTTTTTCTCCTGCCTGTTCTAGTCTAGTCTTAAAACTTTCCACTGTGTTTTGTAGTTCCTTAGATGAATTTTTCATTTTCAGAATTTTTACCTGGTTTTTCTTTAATATGCTGATTTTATTAGTGATTTTTTTTCATTCATTTCCTGAATTGTTTTACTTCTTTCTTTGAGTTGGTTTTCCATTTTCTCTTTGATTTCATTGAGCTTCCTTAAAAACCACATTTGAAATTCTTCATCTGTCATTTCAATATTTTCAATTGGTAACAATCACTAGAGAGCTGGTGTTCCCTTTTGTGGTTGTCTTATTTGCTCTGATTTTTCCTAGTCCAAGAATTCTTTTGCTAGATATGCTGGGATTACAAAAATTTGGTATACTTTCAATCACTCAATTGTGTAATCGCTACAATTTTTTTTTTTTTTTTTTTTTGCCGTTTTTGGCCAGGGTCAGGTTTGAACCTGCCACCTCTGGTATATGGAGCCAGCACCCTACTCCTTTGAGCCACAGGCACCACCCTTTATATATATTGCATATCTCTACAATTTTTTTAGAAAGGGGACTCCTTATGTACAAGAGGGAAGAAGGGAGGAAGGGGTGGGGTCTCAGTGTATGACTCACCTCTTGGAGGCAAGCCACAGTTGTAAGGGGGACCTAATAAATGCAATCAGTGTAACCTGGTTTCTTGTACCCCAATAAATCCCCAACAATTGAACAATAACTTGAAGAGTAAGATAAATGGATGGTAATAAAGAAGAAAAGATAAGTGCATCCTGCAGGATTTGTGACAACAAATTATGAGAAAATATGAATGATTTCAAGCCTTGCTATACATTTTTTTTTGCTTGTGATGCCTATATTTTTATTTATTCATATATTTATTAGCTTATTAGATTATTAGAGCATTAGTGTATGAATGTGGCTAAGGGTTGGAGGTTTGTCTACAATAGTTCTTCTTCTTTCCCCTATAGTGACTTAACCCCAATGTCTAGGTGATCAATGACAGTCCAATATAGAGACTACATTACTCAATCTCCCTCAAAATTGATTGAATGTGAGTATTTGTATCAATTTCATTCTAATAAGATGTAAAGGGAAGATGAGATGGAAGTTTTCCTGAATGATCTTTTAGAGAGATCTAGAGCAGGAGTTGGCTCCAACTATTTTGTTTTTACCCACAGGCTCATTGTCTCAATTAGAATGCCAATGTTTTTAATCTTCCATACTCCTAAGATAGCAGATTGATTAAAGTGGAAGGAGTCAGACTCTGAGAAGTTGTGATGCCTTTTTTGTATACTTAAAGACATTGATCTCAGAAAAGAATTAACTTCTACCTTGTTTAAGGGTTGCATTTTTTTTCACTGTAAATAC
This sequence comes from Galago senegalensis, assembly GCA_963575145.1. Taxonomy (NCBI): domain Eukaryota; kingdom Metazoa; phylum Chordata; class Mammalia; order Primates; family Galagidae; genus Galago; species Galago senegalensis. Next base: position 21,033 of record CAUYTI010048564.1, read on the forward strand.
CAGTTAAGCTGATTCTAACTGACACATTCTGTTCCCAACTCCTACATGTTTAGGGTTTCTCATCTGTATTAAAGAATCATTGTCTTTTTTACCAAGAAAATCTGTTCTTATATGTAATCATTTCATATTTTAAAATTCTCATCATTGATATTTTAATATTTATGCTATTTAGCACACTTTGTTGGTTCTAGGAGAAGAAATACAGAGATGGCCAGCTGACAGAGAAATTCACTAGGCATGCAGAAGGAAGCCTTGCTTTGTGATAAAGATTTCACTTGTCAGGTCAGGCACCACTAAATTACTGTGTGCATGGACATTAATCTAGAAAAGCAAATGTTTTATCCACAGTTCCTCTGGCTTATATTTTATAATGTACTTGGATATTGTTTGGTCTTCATTTCAGGTGTCCAGTGATTATACCAATGGGGATAATACATCTTTGATCACAAATCAATCACTTTACAAATCACTTCTTGCAGAAGGAAATTTTCCTCTGCAATATCCTAGAAAGTTAACTTTGTTAGCCAATGGTTTTGTGCATTATCATAGTTTGAGGAAAAAAATCATTAGACATATTTCTGGAGAGAATTATTTTCTATTAATCAGTCCTATTTTATTTTTTGTTTACTAATATTTCTGACTGCCACAATCACATACAGAGAAATAGATTTGATGTAAATTTCAGGAGAATTATCTAACAATAAACAATAAATAAACTAACTTGAAAAAGAGACAGTATTGGAATTTAGTGATCTATTGTTTGTGAGATTTAAAAAAAGGTTAAAGACACCTATCTTTAAATTTTAGTGATTATCAATATTGAAGTAGAAAATCCATGATTTCTTAATAAATTAAAAGAGCCTTCTGTAACCACAATTTGTATGGAGAATAATCCTTGCATATGTTAATATAGAATGTTTGCTTACATGAAATGTTTATCCTATAATAGATTGTTTGTCCTACTCTGACCCTGAAATTTAACTCTAAAGCAAATTTTGTTATGCAGGACTTTCACACAAAACTGCTTACACATCTGTCATTGTCCTTTACAAGGCAAGCTTTGAATCTGTACAATATTTATTATGCAAATTCCTTTGAAATCTGTGGTGCAGGTGCCTTTTGCCTTTCAAAATTAGTTTGCATATTAAATGTAGCATAGAAAATGATGGCCCACAACTTTAGCTGCTTTGGATTTAATGAGAGAGAGTAGAATAAAATGTATTGAATATTCAGGATAATTCACACACAATGGAAACAATTAATGGGAAATACTCTAGCACATCCTTTGTTTCATACTATACAAGTTGAAGAAAGCAGATGTTTTTCAAACATGTTTTCCTCAGTTGTTTCATTTTATTTGTAAAATATCTGAGCAAGAAAAATAGTGCAATTATTGCTAGAAACATTTTTGTGTGGCTGAGATTTTTTCTCTTCAAATTTGCCCTTTTCAAAGTGAAATAAAATTGCTTTAGTATGTCAAATATACTTAATGAATATAAGTTAAAATGATTAAATACTTTATGAAAACATTTACCAAGAAATAAATCCATTGGAGAATATTTTTTAAAAGGAATTTAAAATAAATTATTCATAAATCAACATGTATATTAATGGATAATTTCAAATATTGTATAAATTAAATAATTACTGTGGTGGGTTTTTTCTATGATGGGACCTGAATTACATGATAATGAGTTTCATTAAAAAAAGTTTTTAAAAATACTTGCAAGTAATACTTAAATACCACTTTTTCAAAAAGGCAATTTGGTATTTCCTGTTTCAGTTTCAACATGTAAAGAACTTTGAAGTCATCCCTTCCATTATTTCAATAATGGAAAAGATGAATAAACTAAAAGAATCAATGACTTTTCTTAGATTCATCAAAGAACTGTAGTTTCAGACTAAACCACTACCCCAAAATCTAGAGAGGCAGGGAACTTCAGAGAGTTATTGATGAGAACAAGTAGCCTAGAGAAGGAGCTGTCAAAGCCATTAATGGGTAGGAACACTTAAATATTATTTTTATCATTGGAGCCTGAATAGACTAGTATGAAATTGAAAAACTATGAGGGCAGCAAGAAGTTGGAAAGGGCTGTACTTTCATAGGCTTAATCTCCAGAAATCTTACCAGGTTTTAATAAAGGTTGGAGAAAGACTCATAAATCTTGCAAGGGCAGGAAGAAAAAGAATCATTATTAAAAAATTAGTAAAGTATTCTTCGAAACAATAGCTTACAATCTGGGGAAAAATTCTCTAACAAGTCCTTATGCCTCTTGAACAAAAGTCATTTGTTTAACTACAGTCCTCTCTAGACTTCAGGACTCACCTAAGGAGGTTAGAGATAGTGGGCAAATAACTATATATAATATGTAATATATAACTATATATAATTATTTAATTATAACTATAATATATAGTTATATATGATGTAACATATTATGTAATATATTACTTATAAAACATATTAAATATATTAATATATTTAATATAGTAAATATATTTTATATATATAATAACTATATATTACATATATAGTTATATATGTTACATATATATGCAACATAATATATATAATTCTATTAATGTATATGTTATATGTTACATAATGTATATATGTAAGATATTACATAATTATATTATGTTATATAATATATTATATATAACATATATATTACTTTATATATAATATATATATATATGTAGTAGTCAAGAGGCACAGATTCACTAAAAGATCAACATTAAATTATGTGAATATATTATCCTTTACTTTCTCAAAATTTTACTCTCATATCAATAAGAATACAATATAGCAACAATAGATTATAACCAAAAGAACTTGAAGAATAATACTTAATGTAAGTAGGGAAACCCAAAGCAAGAGGGGAGGCAAAAACAAGGAAACTAGACAGATAGAATACCTGTGACTCTTCCAGCAATAGCAAACATTAATGATGGAGTGATCAGTCAAACAACCTAAAACTTTATACTAAAACCCCACTTACATTATTTACCAATATATAAAACATCAAGCTTGTCTTACAACATGTAATTGCAAAACATCAGAAGAGACAAGGAAAATAAAAAGTATAAAGACACAAGATAAGCATCAGAGGCTTGGATGAGGCTTGGATTTGCTACAGGCTTTGAAATGACCAGGCAATGGATTTAAATAACTATGACTAACATGTTAAGAGCTCTAATGGAATGTAAATAAATAATATGCAAGGAGAGACAAGGCAAGGGAAACATAGAAATTAAAAATGTAAGAAATTATAATTCATGAAAAAAGTCACTAAGTGGGATTTTATTAAAATTAAAGTCTTCTGTGAAAGACACTATGAAAAATGAAAAAAAAAGTTCAATTGAGAGAAGATATATGGCAAATATAGTTAGTATAGAATTTGTATATCATATGTACAAAGAACAACTTAAAACTGAAAAATAAAACAACTCCCTCGGAATTAAAACATGGGCAAAAGATCCATATAAACACCTGACCAAAAAAGTTATACAGAATGTAGGCATGTAAAAAGATGCTCAAAATTATATTAATCACATTAAAATAATAAGAAAATATTACAACACAACTATTGGAATATCTAATATCCAAAACAGTGGAGCACACATCTTTACAGCCACGTAGAGCTTGTACAGGCTCATCAAACTGCTTACTGTGATGTCACAGAATTCTGACTCATGAGAAGACAAGATTTAGAATCAGAAGACATAGAGAACATATGCTTATTAACATTAAAGTCTTTTGCTCAGAACATGGGATCAGCATGTTCCCATGGAATCAGTGGTATGCAACTCTTTTTTCAAGTTAAAGTTTATGAAGTTGACCTTGCAATTCGTATGGTGATAACATTGAAAACGATAATGGTCATAATGATAAATATCAACATTTCCATTCAATGAGTACACTACAAGTTAGAGGGATGTACTTCAATCAAAATGCTATGTTGAATTTGTAAATATATACAATGTTCTATTTGTCAATTGCTTCTCAATTTTTTATAAAGGAAATGTATTAAGCATTTAAATGTATTCTTTCATTCAACCTTTTCAAATGACTCATCATAGTAGAATCTAGAATAAGAACATGTAAGAATATCTACCTTATCAAGTCCTTGTTATTAAAAATTATTTCTAACTGCTTAGAAGATAAAATACAAAAAGATGGAGAAAAGGACTCTACCTATGTGGTGGAGAGGGAGAGATGGATTTAGAATTAGATATTTTGTTTTATCAATTTAAAATAATGAGACTATCAAGTCAGAAGGGCAGAAAGTTTATGTCTTTGCAGAAGAATCCCTGAACTATTTGCATGCAGAATGGGAACCAAAGACCCTATCCCTGGCAGAGGAGGGCACCCCCATAAAAAGGGAAAATTATAAAGCCGGGGAAGAAGGAACAAAGAAAATCAGCTAGTTTACCTTTAAGCCAGCCATTGCTAAATTTCTTAGCTGAACAGGTTTCTGGCCTTTCCTGAAACTCAGGACAACTGGGGATACAAAATAGCCCTGCTGAGCCTCTGAACACTCTGAGGAAAACTCTATGACCACAGAAGAGGCTGTGGCAAGACCTATCCAGGCATCCTCAAACTACAGCCCGCAGGCCACATGCAGCCCACCTAGGACATTTATCTGGCCCACTGGGTGTTTTTGCTACTGGTGCCTGTCTTACTTTGCAGCTGACTTGTCCCGGGGCCCGGACCTCTAACAGTCTGAGGAACAGTGAACTGGCCCCCTGTTTAAAAAGTTTATGGTTTGTCTTACAAGGGTACAAATGAATCTTTCTAAAAGTAGAGTATAAACGTCTTAACACAATAACTAAGAAAATTGACTAAAGTCTATGTTAACCAGTTTGAGGAAAATATTTCAAATTATATATGAAAACATCACACTGTGCCCCATAATTGCATTAATGTACACATCTATCATTTAATAAAAATAAATAAATAAATAAAATAAAAGTTGGAGGACCCCTGATAGGTCTTTTCCTGCCCATTAAACAGACAAAGCAAATACCTATTGTGGAGATTAGCATTTGGCTGTGGCAGAGACCAGGGGAACCCTGAGCTATGGGCAGGACAACTTATATGCCTTATCAGAGGAAAATCCTCTGTGGTGGTGATGAGAGGAAAATGCCTCTCTCCCACTGATTCCTCAGGGGAGATTAACACCAGTGGCATTTTACTCCCCAGTCAACTAGTGGAGTTTGTCACCATTCTAGGAATCTGTATGTGTGACTCCAGACAGGAGATTGCCCACACACATTTCTCAAGTTTTGGACTTCGAAAGACTGCCCAAATCCTTAAAATTAATAATAACAATAGGAGCTGATATGCTCACTCGAGAAACTGCTGGTGTCTTTGTTCCCTCCTTCAGTTTACCACCTGGGCAAAGAGATTTGAATACAAGCTGAGTGGAACAGACGCTTGGGGCCACTTGCTGGAGCCCACAAAATGGTGGTGGTCCCCTGAGCTCCCACCTTTGAAAATTCTGTTCTGTGTCTTATGTCCCTCTTCATCATCGTTCCTAACTTTATATTTCTTCAGTCAGTCATGCCAGTTCCACAGGACACAGTGGACCCTGTCCCTGGGGTCCCACCATTTATATCTTATTCCTTTCAAAAATATATATTTAAGTACTTGTGCATAAAATGATGCTTCACATTCTATGTCCTTAGACAAATGCAAATTAAAACAATAAGGAGAACTTACACACTTATTAGAATGGCCAAATGCAGAATACTTATAGCCCCAATTGCTGGTGATGATGTGGAGTAACACAAACTTTCATTTATTGCTGGTTGAAATGTGAAATGGTTACAGATGATACTCGAGAAGGGTGAGGTCTAGGAGAACAGGTCTTCTCAAGGAGACCAGGAGGATACCCCTGCAGGATACACCTCCATGGTGACTCAGCTTTTAGGAATTTTTAGACTTAACTTCCTAGAACTTGGAAATTTCCACTTCTGTGGGGGCTGGAATAGCATCTCCCACTTGATTCACACTGGCCAGTGAAGAAGGGACCCATGGGTTGGATCTTTTTAACTGGAGATAAAAAGGGAAAGAACAAGCCAGTCAGGGAGCATGGCCATTTGGAATTCTTCTATGCAGTAAGCTCCTGGCCAGAGAATAAAGACCTTCCTCTTATAAACATGGTGTTTGGGTGCTTTCTCTCTTTTGGGCCTTGTCTTACCTGCAACTGTGGTACAGCTACTTTATAAAACAAAATTATGCATACTCTTACCGTATAATCCAAAGTAGTGCTCTGAGTTTAAAACTCACACAAAAAACTGCACATGGAAGTTTTAGATAAAGATGCTTTGTTTAGTACGTCATTTACATTTTTTATTTATTCCAAAAGTGAATTCTGTTTACATTCAGTCACATTAATTAATATTTTAATTTTCTTTATAAAGTATGTGACTTTTAATTATAATAATGAAACATTATATGTTCATTCAATGGAATTTTATCTAGCATTTAGTGTGTGTGTGAAGTAAACTAGAAAAGTATCCTACAGTAAAATGTTTGCATTTTGCTTGGCAGTGTAGGTGGAAATGAACATGATAATAAAATGTAAAAGAATAAAACAAAGTGTTATTAGGTGAATGATTAGAAGGCATAAAATGTGGATGAGGTAGTCACTCAAAGACTATCTGAGAAGATATAATCTGAGTTGAATCCTGAATACCAATGATGAAACTGCTGGACGTATAAAGATATTTCTTCTGTACCATGCAGAAGAAAGAGGAAGTCTGTGGCCTTAAGGAGGTTCTTCTCATCTCATTTTGGTCTTTTTTATATTACAGTTTCTGGCTGTTTAAAATTACACTGAAGCAGTAAAGCATATATCTAACATTTAATTATAATTCTAATAGAATATTTAATTATTTAAAAAAACACATAGTTAAAAAAGAAGACATTAATTTATACATGAAATGCCAATAGACATTGTTCTATTTTTTCCTTTTTATTTCCCATGTTGTGAAAACCCAAACAACAGAGTTTTTGTTTGTTTCTTTGTCTGTTTCACTCTGTTGCCCAGACTAGAGTGCTGTGACATCACTCTACCTCACAGCAACCCCAGACTCCTGGGTTCAAGTGATCCTCCTGCTCCACTGCCTGAGTAGCTAGAACTATAGGCACCTGCCACAATGCCTGGATAATTTTTGTTGTTGTTGAGACAGAGTCTCACTCAGTTGCCCTGGGGTAGACTGCCTTATTGTATAGCCCACAGCAACCTGAAACTCTTGGGCTTAAGTGATCCTTTTGCCTTAGCCTCCTGAGTAACTAGGACTATAGGCACCCACCACAACATCCAGCTATTTTTAGAGACCAGTGTCTTGCTCTAACTCAGGCTGGTTTCCATCTCCTGAGCTTAGGCAATCCACATGCATTGGCCTCCCAGAGTGCTAGGATTATAGGCATGAGCTGCCACACCCAGCTGATTAGTACATTCTTAACATACATATGTATAGCTTTGACTATCTGCATCTATCTATAATATCTATTTTATTCTTATGAATATATGACATTTGAAAAGGATTGAACATTTATATATAATGTGATTATTAGATTATAATAACAGAATTAAAAGTTTAAATATATCAAAATTAAAATACTAAAAACAGTAAAATTGAAACATATTTTTATCTTGAAAAGCTCCTTCATTATATTTAAAATGTACCCAAACTCTATACCTCAACATTATCAGAACATTGTTATCCTTAAAATACATAATTATCAGAAAATAGATATTGATAATTTAAAATAGCATTTATAATAATTATATTTTATTTATTTTAAAATAATCAATTATTATCTCAGAACATTTGATTTATTTTCTGTTTTATTCTTTCTTTACCTATGAATAAAAATTTAATACTATTAATATAAAACAAACTGAAGAATATAAATGTGATTTTCTAGAAAAATTTATTAGTATGTACTCAGTTTTATTTTATATAAGGAGCATGGATAATTTATATTACTGAGAATATAATATATGATATAATATAATATTCCTTAATGTTGTAGTTTTGTTATTTTACTTAGATATTGATATATTTTATATGAGCTCTCATTTTAGTGGCTAAGTAAGTGCATTTTGTGGTTGCACTGGTTTATCAATCCTTTTTCCTATTTATAAATTAAATAGCTTGAACATGAATCTTTTGAATAATAACAAAGACATTTTTAATAGGGTTTTAATTTCAGAGTGATAAAATATTCTATTTACTATCCTTTTGTTGATCATGTTTAAAGTCATATAGACAACAGGCTTTTGTGTGTTATTATTAGAATATAATAGCAATTAAGACTTATTATTTTTATAATTGAACCTCATATTTATTTGTTATGTGAGAATTTAAATAGGATTTTGTATTTTATAATTCCTGCCTATAAAACAAAGAACCTTAATGAATTTTAAAAATAGAATCTTAATTAATACTTTTTGCAAGAGGATATGGAAATTAACAACAAACAGATTTTACTTTGAGGGAAAATAAGAACATCAGGAAACTTTGACAGATAAATATCCACAATTAGGTATTTTTAAAATTCGAAGACAAATACAGTTCAACCTCTATTAGTTGACCACCCTGGGGACTGTAATAAATTGATCAACATGTGCGGGTCATCAAGGAACTCGGACTTCTGTTCTGATAGGCACAGGGGATGCATGTCCAGTCCATGAGAAATAGGTCAACTTTAAGGAGGGAGATGGTTAACTGTGGAAGTTTTGCTGTATATTTTGTTGAAGAGTGTAGGTAATTTAAGAAGTGCCTACAGTTCTTTACATATCGCAATATGTCATTTCCTTCCTTAAAGGAAATGAAGGAAATTAATGCCGGAAATTCTACATATCCTACATATACTGAAAGGGTAGCTGGCTAAGTTCTTATGAGGGACTCCTCCATGTGAAATTGCCTTTCCTACCACTAATTAACTATTCTCAGGTGGTACAGAGAGGCACTTAGAGGACTTTTACTCCTTGCCTAAAGTCAGACAAATGTCAAAAAGAACAGAAGTTTAAACAGAGATCTCACCCTAGAGTCTGGGATCCTAACCACTATATTTTATGTCCTCCCCTTGTTACAGGTCCCTTCTTTATTGAAAGGGACTGTCTACTGCTTGAGAACAGAAGTGATAAGAATCTACAGTTATTTCATAAGACGATAAGGGGCAGCCAAACAGGAAAACAGTTCCTCAATGAGGAAATAATTAACTTAACGGGGAATTTAATGCGGCAATAGTAGACCACTGAGGTTGTAGAAGACATGAGTTATACTAACCAGAAATTTGCATTTTTATGGTGTGTGAATTAAAAACAGAGGAAGCACCCAAAGTAAAGAAAGGTGTACATGTGGCATTACAAAGATTAAAGATAGTGATGAAACAAGGAAGCACACAGTCATCAAAACCTGGGAAAGGCATTAAGGGAAAAATTAAGTTAGTAAAGTCAAGAAAGTTTAATTGCAGAGATAAGCTTTATTATTGCATTTTTTAAAATATATACATGTCTTCACTTATCTTTTATATAATAAATGTGATTGGTTACTTGTTTTGTGTTAACTGAACAGTCTTAAATGTAAAGAAAAATAGAGCCTATGGAATAGAAAGTTCCCCTCTCCATCTCCCATCCTCACATTACCTCCTTTTATCAACACCTTGCATTAGTATGGTACATTTAATGAATTGTTATTGGTACATCATAGTTTATAGCAAGTTTTTCTCTTCGTTTTGTAAATTTCTATAGGTCTCGATGTTTAATGTCATGTATCCTTATGAAAGTGTCATACAGGATATATCCCCCTGAAAATCTCCTCTTAGAGAAGAAATTACTTGTCCTTGTTTTTTCAATTTTTTTAAAGTAGTAACCCTACAAATGGCAATTGATATTTATAATTGATGTAAGTCCATCTTTGAATAACAGTACAGTCTATTTCTCTTCACTTTTTAAGGGTAATTATTCTAGGTATAGAATTCTAGTGTTTTGTTTTTTCTTTTTCTTTTGTTCTTATCCCTTCTCTGCCAACATCTTTTATTTCACTCCTCTCCCTTCCTGGTTTTTTGATGTGAAATTGACTGTAATTGTATCCCTTGTTCCTATTTATCCATAGTTTAAGGTGTGTGTGTGTTTGCCTGAGTTGTTTGTTTTTGTTTTTCAGTCTGGTCTCTCTGTGTTACAACTCTCTCACATCCAATCCAGTGTTTTTATATGAAATACCATGGATGTGCTGGTGAAGTTTTTAGAGGGAGTGTGGATGTATTCTACCAATGCATGACTAAATCACAGTTTTTAGTGTGCCTAAGTTTCTGAGATATGATCTTAAGAGGTGTTTCACTCTTAGCTCTTATCATTTCCCCTACTGGGAGACAAAATATCTAGTTTAGAGTTTACTAATTGCTCTTCCCATGTCAGAAATGACCCCACTAAAGAAAGTTTGGGTGGAGAACCCAGTAAGACTTACTCCCAGCCTATAACAGTAAGAAACATGTATATATTGCTGATGTTGACTATAGTAGAAGAAATCATACAAAGACACTATTATGATGTACACTCAAATTGATGGGAGCTGATCTCCTGGGAGGCAAGGACCCTTAGTATTGAGGAACTGCATTTGAGTCAAGGAGCAAATGCAACCTGGCCCCAGCTGTTTCCTGTTATGGCTGGTTGCTGAACCAGATTAGAATGGAGCCATGCCCTTGGTCAGCACAGACTGTTGAGAATGCTATTTTGCTCTTAGGCTGTTTTTAATGAAGATATGCAATTATGACAAAATCATGCCTTCAAGCTACTATATATAAAAGCTGTGCAATAAAGCTGATGTCTCATTTCCAATTGAGGAAAGGTCCTCCTGATCCCACTATTTTCTGTCTCTCTTTTCCATCCTGCACCAGTCTACTCCCAGGTTTTCCTAATAACTTTGCTAGGCTGGTTACCGGCACAAACCAAAGCCACAAGTCAAAGCCAAAATACTCTACTGATCTGACATTAGGGATACATGTGCAGGAAAATGTATTTTCCTATGGGAGCTACTCCATAAAATTGGAAGAAGTAATTGTTACACCAGATGTGCACTCATCAATGTAAAAATACAAGAAACATGAAAAAAAAATGCAAAGAAACAGGACACCACCAAAGGAACACAATTCTCCAGCAATAGACAACAAAGAAAAAATGTTGGTTCAGGAACAGTGATTAGGACCTGTAATCCTTGCAATCTGGGAGGCTGAGGCAGGCAGATTGCCTAGGCTAACAGGTTTGAGACCAGCCTGAGCCAGAGTCTCTAAAAATAGCTGGGTGTTGAGACCAGCCTGAGCCGTCTCTAAAAATAGCTGGGTGTTGGGGCAGTCACCTGTAGTCCCACCTACTCAGGAGGCTGAGGCAAAAGCATTGGTGGAACCTAAGAGTTTGAGGTTGATGGGAGCCATGATTCTACTGAGGGTGACAAAATGAGACTCTGTCTCAAAAAAAAAAAAGTCTATGAAATGCCTGAAAAGGAATTTAAAGAAATCTCAAGGAAAGTCAGCAAGAAACAAGAACACAGATAGTCAATACAGAGAAATTAGGAAAACATTTTATGATCTGATTGAGAGGTTTGGCAGAAAGCTATCATTTAAAAAGCCCAAACATACCTTCAAAATGAAGAATTCAATTAATGAAATAAAAAATACAACTGAAAGTTTTAACAATAGACTAGGTAAAGCATAAAAAGAAATTTCTAAACTCTAAGAGAGGCCTTTTCAAATAATCCATTCAGACACACAATAATAATCAATAATAATGATAATGATGATAATAATAATGAAGGAGTCCTTAGGGATGCCATTAAGCAAATAAATATTTGAATTTTGTAAGATACATAAGGAGAAGGGAAGGGAAGAACCTTAAAAAATCTATTTAATGATATAATAGCTGAAAATCTTTTTAAGTCTTAAATGACAAATAGACTTACATATGCAAGAAGTTTAAATATCCTCCAATTATATTAAACCCTAAAAGATCCTCTCCAAGGTATATTATAGTCAATCTGTCAAGTGACAAAGAGAATTCTAAAAACAGCAAAAGAAAAGGATCAAGGGAATCTTCACTGAATTAACAGCAGAGTTCTCAGCAAAAGCAGAACAGGAAACAATGGGATTGCATATATAAAGTGATGGAGGAAAAATGTTATTAGCCAAAAATACTAAACCCAGCAAAGCTATCCTTCAGAAATAAAGGAGAAATAATTTTTCCTGGATAGTCAAAAGCTGAAGGAATTAATATCAACGAGACTAGCTACAAAAAATGCTTAAAGGAGCCCTACATCTGGAAGTTAAAGAGTGACATCTACATTATGCAAACATAGTAACATATAATACTCCCTGGTGGAGCAGATACACATGTGAGAAAGATAAAGGAATTATAAGCATCACTACAGACAACCAACAAATTTCAAAGATAAACAATGAAAGAGGAAGAAATGACCAAAGGCTATATGAAATATTCAGAAACCAATTAGCAAAATGACAGGAGTAAGTTCTCACCAGTCAATAACAACTGTGAGTGTAAGTAAATGATTAAAATTCCCCAATTAAAAGATACAAATGGGCTAAATGGATTCAAACCAACATCCAACTACATGTTGCTTACAAGAAAGTCACTTCTTCTGTAGAGACATTAGTGGACCAAAAGTGAAGAAATGGGAAAATATATTCTATACAAACAGAAACCAAGAGCATTCAGGAGTAGTCATACTTATATAAGACAAAATTGACTTTCAGTCAAAAAACAAAAAGAAGCAAAGGTTATGACATAATGATAAAGGAATCATTCAGGAATAAAATATTATTTTATAAACACACACACATAATATACATATATATGCCCAACAACAGAGCATCAGATACATAATAAATATTGGAGCTAAAGACAGAGATAGATTATTTTATAATAATATTTGAGAATCTCAACATTTCACTTTCAGCATTGAACAAATAATCTAGACAGAAAATCAAAAAAGAAACATCAGACTTAAACTGAACTAAAGACCAAATTAACCAAACAGACATTTATTGAACATTCCATCGAACAGTGTTCAAACACATTCTTCTCATCAGCACATAGAACATTCTCTGCAGTAGACCAAATGTTAGGCAACAACAACAAACCTCTAGGATAAACCAAATGTAGGCAACAATCCCCAAAAACCCTCACCAAATATGAAAGAATTGAAATCATATTATATATGTTTATAAACATAATGGGGTAAAACTAGAAATCAGTAACAAGAACTCTGAAAACTGAACAAAACATGGAAATGAAATAACATATTCCTGGCTCAGTGCCTGTGGCTCAAACAGCTACGGCGCCAGCCACATACACCTGAGCTGGTGGGTTTGAATCCAGTCTGGGCCCACCAAACAACACTGATGGCTGCAACCAAAAAATAGCCAGGTGTTGTGGTGGGGGCCTGTAATCCCAGCTAATCCTGCCTCCTCTTCGAGGCAGGAGACTTGCTTGAGTCCAGGAGTTGGAGGTTGCTGTGAGCTATGATGCCACAGCACTCTACCCAGGGTGACAGCTTGAGGCTCTGTCTCAAAAAAAAAAAATACTCCTGAGTGAATTGTGGGTCAATGAAGATATTAAGAAGGAAATAAAAACTTTGTTGAAACAAATGAAAATTGAAACACAACATACTGAAACCTGTGGGATACCTCTGGGTCTGGCAAAATGAGATATACAATACAAAAGAAATGTTGAGGTTAACATGAAAATATGGAAATTTTGCTTACCGAAGGTAAGTTTGTAGGCTTTAAGATACTATAGAACATAAATAATGTTTCCACAAAGTTTTAGAAACGTATTCTATAATATTTCAAACTAAATAAAGACTAGCATCTTTAGTTGCTGAAATACCATACACTGTTATTTCATGTGATTTGATGACACTTAGTTATTACCTTTTATATTAAGTGTACTATTCTCTTACCTGCACTGCTTGGTTTATGTTATTCTCTACAGAAGAGACAATTCATTTTCTACTGTGATTTTAATTTGTACAGATGCCCTTTACATTATCTGGTATATGCTGTTCACAGCTTTCATAAACTTCAGGAATGACCATAACCCCATTTCTCCCTACATACTAATATTTCCAACTAATAAAGACATGGGAAGAAAAGTGGTGCATTGAAAGGGACATTTCTGATCTTCACCCAAACCATCAGTTGTCCACAATTACTCCTCATCTTTTCACTCCATAAGTATACAGTATTTGCTGCTTTTGAATTTGAAAAGTTGCACACTGTAAAAAGTCAGCATTTGCATGCTAATTTTTTGATCAAACCATTTCATGTCCTTAGAAGTCAGTAATGTGAAAGCAACACATTTAATTGGCAGAAGTTTGATTTTATTAAAAGAGAATATAATTTTTTTCTAAGTGCTTTAAGATGCACACTAACAGCTTAAGACAAGGCTGGATCACTGTAGACTATAAAGTTAATACGATAAAACCACTAAGTTGATATAAATTATGACATAGATTCTAAACATAGCATGAGGAAGAAAACTTTTGTTGAGACTTAGAAGAGGAGAGAAATAGAAATCAGAAAACAATTGTCCCTGCCTGCTTTTCTCATGTCGAAAGCCCAGTGAGATGGACATAGACACTTAAGAGTGGCATGGAGGAATCTGACCAAATTGTGCTTGGTGCTTTGTTACTCTCACAAATGCTGCAGGTAAAATCTCTCAGATAATCAATGCATTGTTGAGAGTACCATGTCCAGTGTAACTCAGCAATGTTAGAGTATCAAAAGAAGGGTAACTGAGAATATAGAATGAAGAGATGAATGACCAAAGATGAATTTAAAGAGTTCTTATAAAAATATTGAGTTTCCAGAGTGGTAAATGAAGGACTAGTTGCTAGTTTGTTACCCTAGTTATTATGAGAAATGAGAATAATTTTAACTAGGGTTAGATAAAGAAATTTAAGAGATAATCAGAGATATGAGTTATTGTAGAGATAAAATTTAAAAGGCAAAGTAATGAAACTGTTGTGCACTATGAAGAGAGTAAATGAATATGATAAATCATATCAAAGTTTTCAGTCAGAGAAACTGAGTGACTGCGGGTAAATTTGTCGAGATGGATTCATAGAACTACCATAGTTCATACCACTAAATATCTCAATCCAATAACTGATGTCTTTGCTTTATTCTCTTGTTTATCCAGCTACCTCCTAGTGATAATTTTTCTTCCCATGTTGGCTGTGTATAGGGAATATAAATTAATGGTTAGACAAACACAGAAGTCTCACCTACTGCCTGCAATATGTCTTACTGTAAATTAATTAATTGTCTCTCTGGATTACATACTTTGTGTTTTGTGAGTTTTAGTCAGAGAATGTTATCTTTTAAAATTCCAATTAGCAGTGTGAAGTGACAAGTCTTGTATTTTGGACTCCTTACATACTATAGAAAATTTAACAATGTAAAAGGTACATTTAAGGACTGACTGCTGAGAATATAAGCCCTCTAAGACCATTCTCTTCTAAATCAAATTTCTAAATACATCTACCTTCAATATAGTATGTAAGAAACATGAAATTAGTATTTGTGGTCAACAAGAATCTTTAACATCACTTTATGGAAATTAATGCAGGGTGCACCAAAATTCCATAAAAAATCCATAACATTTGGAAAGGAAAATTAAAATGAATGTGAATTCCCACAAGAACCATAAATTGTTGATGAAATATTTCACTCTTTTATCCACCAGAGAATTGATTGTCTTATATCCAAATTCACAATGTCTCTTCCTTCTCTCCATCATTTCCTGGTTCTGAAACAATTCTGGATGAACCATTTTGCCAGTAAGTTCTCTTCTTAATCTCTGAGGGCACTGAAGTTTTTCCAGAGATGATTGTTTGTCCAAGCATATTAAAAGATTTGCTCTTCAGGAGATTCCCATTATGTGTTATTTTGAAAACTGACTAAAGCTCCATTGCTCCAGTAAAGCAGAAAACATTTGTCACTCAACCATGGAAATCCCTAATCTCCAGTTTCCTGTTTATAGTTAAAAAAAAATCATGGTGCCAGTGAAACTGTTCCTTAAGCAACCCTATTGAGCCTACTTCAATTTTCTACTAAAACTAGAAAGAAGAAAGGAAGACATATTTTCATTTTGAGATAAACTTCTGTCATGGAAATTTATTAGAGATCGAAAAGGGTACTGTCATTTCTTTAAAAATGTTTGTCCTACAGAGTATAATTTTTAATATTTTTAATACACAGTATAATTTCTGATACGCTGTAAGGTTTATATTCAAGCTGTACTTTGAGGTACTGTAATTAGCAACACGCACCCAAAATAGTCTCATTAATATTTACGAGGCTAAGTGGGAGTTTATAATTTCCAATATTAATAGAATGCCATAACTAAGGCATCATTGATGATATTATTAGTCATTAACATATGTAGATTGAATAGAAATATTGTATAGGCATTCATGTAGTACCATAAATACTATATAAGAATGTGATAACCCCTGTCCTTAATTTACCACACTGCAGTGGTGCCTGAGGCCAAGGACCTCATTCAATCTTGTATCCCACTACTAAGATGAAAGATTCACATTTTTATATGACTAGAGATGTACAGGCTGTTTCAAACATTGCCCCAAATACATAGGTAAAATGGGAAATTACAGCTAAATGTACCTCTATTTACAAAATATCCATTACAAAATTTTACAAAGTGGTAGATAAAATTTTATGAATATTTTGTAAAATTTAGCATTGAATATTTTATAAGTTTCATTTACCTGAAATTTCCCATTTTCTCTATATACGGTGAATTTATGGGCAAACTTTGGGATATCTGTAAGTAAATCATATAACAAAAGCAGTTAACTATTTACTTTGGTTGCTGAAAAGGTCTTTTTATGTGGGAGAACTTGTCTTAGATTTACATTCATCATATTAAGTAGGTAGTGAGACTGTGAGCATAGGAGATGCATGCCCTCATCTTACAAACTTGGAGACTACAAAGATTAGGTAAGGACATGGGAAATAAGATGCCACTTTCTCAATGCATACCCTGCATCAGACTTTATATTAGATCAGAGCTTCGCTCATGTTTGAGAGTATATTAATCACCGTGTATTACATTAAACTGCAGATACTCATTGCATAGGCCTGAGCTCTGGCCCACAACCCTCTTGGGTGGAGAGCTAGTGCTGCTTCTCATCTAGCAGCAAGAGATAGACAATGTTTTAGTACTAATACAATATATGCAGTTAACTTTTAAAAAGTAAAATTATTCATATCTTATAAATGCTATAATATTGATAACTTTTAATAAAAAGCAGGAAAATGGCTAAGAAAGAAAAGTTCTTTTGCTCATGACAAGTATACATTAGTGGAAAATTGTATGAATTCCCTACATCATCATGGTAGACATGTCTACTTCAACTATTTTTCTTTCTTTCAGAGTAACAAAGAGAAATTTTATTTAGGAAGAGCAAAGAGAAAGCTTAGAACAATTCCAGAGAGAGTTGGAAGTAGGTTCCTCTCATGAAGGAGAAAAGGTGAGAAAGACGACATGCAAAAGTAGAAAGCAAAAGTAACCTGAGCAAGTTTGAGGGTAACAAAGAGAGACTTTATTGGGGAAGAACAAAGAGAAAGTTTAGCATACTTCCAGAGAGAGTTGGAACTGGGTACCTCTTATGAAGTAGAAAAGGTGACAGAGACCCTATTTGAACTTTTAAATGATAATTTTGAGTTGATTGCTAAGTTCTTTTCACCTTTGTTCAATTTTGATGCCTCCAGATGCAAACTACATTTTTTTGTCACTCCTAGTTGACAACGACTTTTACATATTTCATCAGTTATTTTGTAATAGAATATGAGATTTGAGACTTCCATTTATTAACTGCTATAATAGCAGGTTAATTTGCTTTTCATGTAGATGTCAAGAATAGGTTCATAATTTTTTTTCTATATATCCCTGCTCTGACATGCTACCATTTACTAATTTATGAAGAAAACTATTAATTTTATAAATCTAAAGATATAGGTATATAAACTAAGAAGATCACTATCCATCATATATTCAGTTAGTCACAATTTGAATATTTACTTCAATTCTATAAAGAATGTGTAAAATATTTACCTTATACCAGGTAACATGTTAGGAACTGTTGATAACTTTAATGTTTGAATGTTTTCAACAACTTACAGGATGATAGAGCATACAGTAAATTAAACAATATAATAGGAAATATTAGACATATTTAGAGATACAATAAGCCTGAGTAAATAAATATAATAATAGCAAGCTCAACATTAAAAATATATCTTATCTGGTATATAAAGTAGGAATTATTTACAAAGAGGTAGAGACTACTTTGTAATAAAGTGAAGAAGTGAAAAGTAAATTTTCAGTACTTCAATACATGAACGTTGAGTTAGATATTGAGAATGGACACTGCAAAAGGAATGAGCTAAATAAAATGAGGAATCAGGAAGTGAAAAAATGGTTCAGAGAAGATCAAAAAACAAAACATGATTAATGGTGTTATCCATCATGGCATGTTAGAACAGCATCAGAGAATAGTTAGATAAAATTTTAAGAGCTGTTGAATGTAAGGTATATAAGAAAAAACATGTCTTCATTATTTTTCTTGACATATTAATAATATCTCTATTACAATTCATTAGATGATTCTTATTGACAAAATTGTTTACTCCATTTCCTTAATAAGTAATTGATATATGTAAAATAAATGCCATTTTGATTTTCATAGCTAAAGCCAGTGTCTATATGTAACTGGGTTTATCTGTAGGTTCCCTATTCTATTCTATAGATGTGTGTGTGTGTGCCAGTACCATGTTGTCTTGATCACTATAGACTTGTAGTATATCCTGAAATCAAGTAACGTGATGCCTCCAGATTTTTTATTTGTTAGATTTCATTGGTTATTCTTTTCTGATTTCATATGAAATTAAGTACTATTTTTTTCAAATTCTTCCAAGTATGACATTGGTACTTTATAAGGATTGAATTAAATCTGCAGATAACTTTGGGTAATATACACATTTTAACAATGTTGATTCTTCCCAACCATGAGCAATAGTATGTTCTTCCATTTATTAATGTCGTCTGCTATACCTTTTCTCAGGGTTTAATAGTTCTGTCTTTAAAAATCCTTTATGTCCTTTTATTTTAGGTATATACCCAAGTATTTCATTTTCTCTGAAGCTACTGTGAAGGTTATTGTGTCTTTGATTTGATCCTCAGCTTGGCTGTTATTGGAGTATATGATTTGTGAACATTGATTTTGCATCCTGAGACATTACGTGTTCCTTGATCACTTGCAGGAGTCTTCTGGTTGTGTCCCTGGGGTTTCTAAGTATAAGACAGTATCATCTGCAAAGAGCAAGAGATTAACCTCCTCTAATTCATCTGAATACTATTGATATTCTTCTCTCCTCTCACTTGATTATATTAGCCAGAACTTCCAGCACTACGTTGGGTAGCAGTGGCAAAAGTGGAATCCTTGTCTGGTTCCAGTTCTAAGTGAAAATACTTTAAGTTTTACTCTTTTTAGTAAAATATCAGAATCTGACAAAGGGCTGATAACTAGAATAAACAGAGAACTCAAACTAATCAATAAGAAAAGAGCAAATAATGCCATTTTTAAGTAGGGAAGAGGTATGAACAAAACTTTCTCTGAAGAAGACAGATGAGTGGCCAACGGACACATGAAAAAATGTTCATTGTCCCTAAGCATCAGAGAAACCCTGAACATGCCCAATCTCGTCTGATCTCAGAAGCTAAGCAGGGTGGGGCCTGGTTAGTACTTGGATAGGAGAAATGCAAATCAAAACCACGCTGAGATATCACATAACCCCAGTGAGAAAAGCCTAAAGTTGCAGTTGCTGTCATGATGTGGAAAAAGGGAATACTTTTCCGCTGGTGGTGGGATTGAAAACTAATACAGCCTTTTTGGGAGGACGTGTGGAGAATCCTCAAATGGCTAAAAGTAAGCCATCCATTTGATCCTGCAATCTCATTACTTAGTATCTATCTAGAAGAAGAAAAAAACATTTTTCCCTAGGGATATTTGCACCAGAATGTTCATTGCAGCTCAATTCACAATTGCCAAGATGTGAAATAAACTCAATTGCCAGTGAGCTCATGAATGGGTTAATAACCTGTGGTATATGTATACCATGGAGTACTATTTAGCTGTAAAAAAAGATGGAGACTTTACATCTATTGTAGTTGCCTGGATGGAGTTGAAGAACATCATTCTTACCAAAGTATCACAAGAACAGAAAAAAAATTGTCCATTGTAATTCAATACTAATATGAAACCAGTAGCTAAACAACTATACCTTCACATGGGAGAAAAACAAAATTAAATTCAAGGAGGAGGAGGAGGAGGTCAGGAGAAAAGGGAGAGGAGAAGAGGAAGGTGAATTCGTAGCTCTCATGCAATGGGTACAATTTAAGAGTATACAGCACACCCCCCTGGGTGAAAGGCTCAAGTACAGCTTGAACTTTACCTAACAAATGCAAATAATGTAACCTGATCATTTGTATTTTCATATCAATCTGAAATTTAACAAAACATTTATTAAATGTTTTTCTGAATTAAAAATACAAAGTCAGCATTTACATGATAAGTGCATATTAGATTTGTTTCCTGAAGAAATTACTTAAGTTTATTTATTGTAGACATTTTCATTCAATTTCCCACAGGACTGGGACATGATTATGCAATATGTCATCTTTTAAAATAAATTGTTTTGTAAAAATTTTGTGTAGAATAATATAACATAGTACTTTAACATCAATGTGAATTTTCAATAGAAACTAAAAGTACTGGCTCAGCGCCTATAGCTCAACCGGCTAAGGCGCCAGCCATGTACACCTAAGGTGGCGGGTTCTAATCCCCAGCCCGGACTCGCCAAACAACAATGATGGCTGCAACCAAAAAAAAAAAAAAAAAAAAATAGCCGGGCATTGCGGCGGGCGCCTGTGGTCCCAGCTACTTGGGAGGCAGAGGCAGGAGACTCGCTTGAGCCCAGGAATTGGAGGTTGCTTTGAGCTGTAATGCCACGGCACTCTACTCAGGGGGACAGCTTGAGGCTCTGTCTCAAAAAAAAAAAAAAAAAAAAGAAACTAAAAGTACTGAAAGAACGTTTTTACTTAAAATTCTGGGAATTAAAATCAAAGTTATCAATAGAGCATGTTGTTGCCATTATGCTAATTTGTTGGATAATCCTACATATGTTTAGTTATTTATTTTTTACATATTTTAATTATGATGTTTCACTTATATCCAATTTTATTTCTTGAAGTAGGCTTTCTTTAAGCCATGACATGAGTTAAAACATGGCTGGAGTGAGAAAATTAAAATAGCAGTGTGAAAAAGAAGAGATGTGAATAAGTTTAAATTATTAAATGGCTTCAAATGTACTAAATATTCCTTCACGGATTTATCATTTGAAAGACAAAGAAAAAGAGAAATCTTAGCAGTCAGATATTTCAGAATGATATGACATTGAAAACAACTATGACCCAATAACAAAATCTGTTTTTTTTGAAAAAGTATATTATTTTGGGTAACAAGGTAGGTATAATTGGAGTTTTCTCAAAGGTTTCTGTAAAGAAAATACTGCACACCACACTTATAAAAATAATTATGTCATGGTCAATAAGTTGTAACCTAAGTACCCACTGTCTTCTTAACTGGTTTAATGTAGAAAGATATATTAATTTTTAAAAAGGAAAGGGAGCAAATAATGCATCGTTCATGTAATCATTTCTAAAAATTATTACTGTTAATTGAGAATTTGGTAAATATTAACTAGTCATAAGCTTGCTGATGTTTCAAAATTTCAGAACGTATGCCTACTTTTTGTTCCTAATTAGAGAGAGAGAGAAGGTGGGGAAGACAGAAGAAGGAGATGAAGGAGGAGGAAGAAGAAAAAGAAGAGAAGGAGAAGTAGGGGGAGAGGAGGAGGAAAAAGCAAAAGGAGAAGGAAGGGTGAGGAGGAGGAGAAAAAGGAAGGACACATGAAAGGAAGAAATTTTGTCTTTGAATTCACCATTAAACCTAATATTTTATATGTTTGGGTCATGGGTATCAGATTTCTAAGAAATTAATTAAATAAACACTCTACATTACTCTGGTTTTGTCCTTAGTGAGATGAAGAAAGGTTTGGGATATCTGGTCCAAAACCTACTCTTGACTTCAATTTCTACTACTACCCTTCCTATTCACTGGGTTTTACCAGGAATGTTTTTCTCACCACTTACAACACTCCTCTCTTAAACATTTCTCAAGTTCACCCTGCCAATTCTTTCAAGTCTCTACTTGCGTGCCCAAAGCTTAGAGAGATTTTCTATAACCTGTCTGCCTTTGCTTTCTTTACACAATTTACACTGTTAAAATGTTTTCATGGCTCTTATGTCTGATAAGGTATTATAAATGTGCTTGTTTATTTCTATCTTCCCATCAGAATATTAAACTCCTTTTGGCACCAGTGTATTACATATTTTTCTCATCGTTCTATCCTAGAAATACCTAGAGGAATGTCAGGGAAATTATAAGCACTCAATAAATCTCCGTTGAATGAATAAACACATTTATATAGGAAGTGCTCAGAGAGGTATTTTTACTTTTTCAAGTATATCTGAAATGTGATGATAATTTATACAGTAAGAATTAGAAAAACATAAAAGCAGAAATGATCATTTTAATACAAAGAAACTGGGAAAAATGTATTGCTAATTTAGAATTTTGCTACCCATTGGTCTTATCCTTTTTTCGAACCATGCCATGATTATTTTCTCTGTTAAGGACATCATCTCTGACCTCATTATCTATACTACAAATAGCTCTGAAATCCTAGTCATTTTTGAGAATTTCACTTCCTCTTGAAATCATTTTCTTGCATATTTGTGTCCTAAAATGTTGTTATGAAAAGCATCTCATTCATAGGTTAAAATATTAAATACAAAAAGATGACAATAAAAAGTGAACATTCTCCATTCTTGATCCCTGCTCCCATTGTTTACATTGACTCGCAACCTGTCATTTATTTCATATGCTCAAAGAAAAATTTTATTCCACTTGCAATTATTTGTCTCTTCTTATTTATTTACCTATTAAAAACAAATTGAGGCTATTTGGTTTAGTTATTTGGGAATGTCTTGGAAACCCTTCTATCTCTAACATACACATTAATCTCATACTTTTCAAAAGCTGAATATAATTTTATTGTATGAATACCCCGTGACATATACAGGCATAGGTTCCTATATTGATAAACCATAATGAAATTTATCTTTCTAGTTTTTATGGCAGTATGATTTTTTGTGAAATAGATAGGCTAGTTAACTAGTAATTATAAGTATGCATAATGTATTAATGTTATATTCAGGAAAGAAATTCTTGAATTTGTTTTCAGAAATAGTGCCAAAAAGGGCTTGAACCAATTTACATTTCCATCAAATTCACATGAGACTTATCCTACAAGTCTTTGCATTATACATTTCAACCTCTATAATTCAATAAATAGGAAGGAAATCTCATTACTTAATTTTTTTGTTTCTGTATTAATGAAGTAATCATATGATAAGCAGATATAAGCTACTTACATATTTCTGATGAACAATCTGCTTTTGCTACATACTTATGTGTATTGGAGTGCTGATTAATTATTTGTTAAGGATTAAATGAGTTTTTTATTTATTTTTTATATATGCCTCTAGTCTTCAATAAAATAATTTTGTATTTGTATTACACATATTGTTTTGCTTTTTTCTCTTTTCTTGCTCTTTTCCTTTTATTTAATTTTTTAATTTTTTAAAAAATAATAGCTTTATACATTAATTCAATTATGGGGTACAATGTGCTGGTTTTATATGCAATTTGAAATACTTTCATCAAACTGGTTAACATAGCCTTCACTGCATTTTCTTGGTTATTGTGTTAAGACATTTATATTCTACACTCAGTAGATTTAACATGTACCCATGTAAAATATACCATAGATGTGGTCCCACCAATTACCCTGCGTCCACTCATCCTCCCCCCTCTCCTAGCCTCCCCGGCCTCTTTCCCCTTAATCTTGGGCTGTAGTTGGGTTATAACATTCATATGGAAGTGTGGGTGCTTATAAATTGGTTTCATAGTAGGGATAAGTACGTTATATACTTTTTCTTCCACCCTTGAGATACTTTGCTAAGAAGAATATGTTCTAGCTCCATCCATGTGAACATAAAAGAGGTAAGTCTCCATCCTTTTCTAAGGCTGCATAATATTCTATAGTGTATATACACCACAATTTATTAATCCATTCGTGGGTTGATGGGAACTTGGGCTTCTTCCATGACTTAGCAATTATGAATTGGGCTGCAATAAACATTCTGGTGCAAATCTCTTTGTTATAAAGTGATTTTTGGTCTTCTGGATTTATACCTAGTAGAAAAATTGCAGGATTGGGGTGGCACTGGTGGCTCAAAAGAATAGGGGGCCAGCCCCATATACTAGAGGTGGTGGTTCAAACCCAGCCCTGGCCAAAAACTTCAAAAAAAAAAAAAAAAAGGAAATTGCAGGATTGAATGGCAGGTCTATTTTTATGTCCCTAAGTGATCTCCAAACATCTTTTCAAAAGGAACATATTAGTTTGTATTCCCACCAGCAGTGCAGAAGTGTTCCCTTTTCTCTACATCCATGCCAAAATCTATGGTTTGGGGTGGGCTAATATTACTGGAGTTAGATGATATCTCAAAGTGGTTTTGATTTGCATTTTTGGAAAACCCCAGGGATTCAACTACAAAACTCCTAGAAGTGATCAAGGAATACAGCAGCATCTCAGGTTACAAAATCAATACTCACAAATCTGTAGCCTTTATAGATACCAACAATAGTCAAGCTGAAAAAATAGTCAAGGACTCTATTCCTTTTATAGTAGTGACAAAGAAGATGAAATATTTGGCAGTTTACATAACAAAGGACGTGAAAGCTCTCTATAAAGAGAACTATGGAACTTGGAGAAAAGAAATAGCTGAAGATGTTAGCAAATGGAAAAACATACCATGCTCATGGCTGGGAAAAATCAACATTTTTAAAATATCCATACTACCCAAAGCAATATATGAATTTAATGCAATCATGCAATCCCTATTAAAGCACCACTGTCATACTTTAATGATCTCAAAAAATAACACTTTGTTTATATGGAATTAGAAAAAACCTCGAATACCCAAGACATTACTCAGAAACAAAAACAAATCAGGAGGAATCACGCCACCAGACCTCAGACTAAACTACAAATTGATAGTGATCAAAACATCATGGTACTGGCACAAAAACAGAGAGGTAGATGTATGGAACAGAATAGAGAACCAAGAGATGAACCCAGCTACTTACCATCACTTGATGTTTGATAAGCCAATCAAAAACATTCAGTGGGGAAAAGATTTCCTATTTAATAAATGGTGCTGGGTGAACTGGCTGGCAAAGTGTAGAAGACTGAAACTAGATATACACCTTTCACTATTAACAAAGATAGACTCTCACTGGATTAAAGATTTAAACTTAAGACATGAAACTATAGAAATACTAGAAGAAAATGCAAGGAAAGCACCTGAAGAAATCGGCCTGGAAGAATATTTTATTAGGAGGACCCTTCCAGTAACTGAAGCAACACCAAAAATACATTACTGGGAACTGATCAAACCAAAAAGCTTCTGCACAGCCAAGAACACAGTAAGTAAAGCAAGCAGACAACCCTCAGGATGGGAGAAGATATCTGCAGGTTATGTCTCTGACAAAGGTTTAATAACCAGAATCCACAGAGAACTCAAATGTATTAGCAAGTATAGAATAAGTGATCCCATTCCAGTGTGGGCAGGGGACTTGAAGAGAAACTTCTCTGAAGGCAGGCAGATGGCCTACAGACATATGTTTTGCCTTTAAAATTATTTACCTTCTGGAGGGGAGGGAGAAGGGAGGAGAAATGGGTGGAGGGAGGGGGATTGGAGGAATCATTTCTGTGGTTTATCTTACAAGGGTACAAGTGAATCTTTCTAAGAGTAGAATATGAACATTTTAATACAATAACTAAGAAAATGACATGAAGGCTATGGTAACCAGTTTGATGAAAATATTTCAAATTATATATGAAAACATCACAATGTACCCCAGAATTGCATTAATGTACATAGTTATCATTCAATAAAAAGAAAAAAAAAAGAAAGAAAAAATAAGGAAATATTCAGGATGATTTCAAATATTAGAAATCCATGAGATGAATGTAGTGCTGTAATGTGTTTCTGTTCCTTACAGGAACAAGCTATTTCCAATTAAATCATTTATGAAACACATACACACAAAAAAAATTTATTTACATTCTGTTAATTAACAAATTATAGTTGTATGTATATTTGGGTTACAAAGTGATGTTATTATTTATGAATACAACATAGAAAATTAAATTAAACAAATTAACATTTCTGTCACTTATCTTTTTTTGTCATGAAACTTTTGAAATTTACTTCAAAATATTTTAAAATGTACAATATATTAATTTTAACTATAATTTTCATTCCTAATTCTACTGCACTATGATGAGAGAATATAATAATTTCTCAAGTTTTGTTTATATAAAAATTTTTACATGTGAATAAAGTATGTTTCTTGGGTTCATTTAAATATTTTCTATATGTTTCTCATATTGAATTGACTATGCTTACTGGGTGTTTTTGCTCTCTTAAAGAAAATTCGATTTTTTTAACCAATACATGAACTTTGTTAAAAATATTAAAAGTATGGAACGGTTTACAATGAAACATAGGAAATTTGTGGCTGCTTCTCGCTTCTTAAACAGAATGACTCTCAATTCTTTAAATTGCTTCTTTTAGTGTTTGCTTGTACATTTCTACATAATATATTTTTCTTAAGTCAAGTTCTAGTTAATTTCTCTTTCTGCTAATATAAGTATCATGGCTAGTACTTTGTTTTTGTTTGTATTTCCCTCTCTTTGTCTTTTAATTTAATTATTTATTATAATCAATGTATATTTCAATGTGAAAGAATTTTTTTCTGGTAATAGACAACTCCATTGCATATATATTTATTGAAATGACATTTTATAGTCCTAGGTATGACACATGTTTCATAGCATGCTTTCTTTTTGATGGCTTAAGTTTTTGTTGTTGTTGTTGTTGTTGTTGTTGTTGTTGTTGTTGTTGTTGTTTTTGGCTAGAGCTGGGTTTGAACCCGCCACCTCCCGCATATGGGGCCGGTGCCCTATTCCTTTGAGCCACAGGCACTGCCCATGGATTAAATTTTTTTCTGTTATGTTTTATTGCTTCCTGAATCAATTAGAATAGAATATAGTATTTTGACAAATTAATAAAAAATATATGGCTCAACATATATAAAGCTTAATTCTTGCTAATATAAATCATCATGTTTTCATTTTTTAAACTGACCTTATGTCTTCCCAAATACTCAGCATGTTCCATGAAAGTGGAAATTTTTAATGTCCTCAAAAACTTTTATTAAATAAATGAGCATTAGAGCATTAGCATCTGTTTTCTTGTCAAATTTTGCATTATTCTAGATTTAGTAATAAGTTTAAACATATTTCTTTTTCCTCATCTGCCTGTATTGCTTTCATGATGCCTTATTTGACTATATTATGTCATCAGAATATTTTCTTCTTGGTGTTACTTGTTTTGTTTTTTATATCTTTTTATAGGTAGTCAAGTATTCTTCTTTTGCGCTTCAATAGTATCTTATAGAAGAATTTCTCTTACAAAATAGATTTTGAAGACTTCCATCCATTTTCCTCTATGGAGTCCTGACAAAAAAGATAAGAAAGCTAATTTGGATTCAAGTCCTAACTCTCATTCGACTCCCTGATGTGTTCAATTTCAGAGGAAAATACTGCATAGGCACTAACCAAAATTAGGCCAAAGTTATTTTTTGGCCATGACTTAACATTGCTTAAAAGACTCTAAATGGTCTGCAACCCATCCCAAAATCTCTGACCTCATTTTCTAAATTTCTTCCTCTTATTTACTTGGCTCTAGCCACTCCAGTCATATTCCTTTTTCCTAAACTTGCCAAACTCACACTGACTCCACAGAATTTGTGATTAATTTTATCTCTGCTTGGAATGATTTTTAAAAATACATCCAGGTAGTTTGTTTTCCTAATTCATTCAGGCCTCTGTCCCAGTATCATCTCATCAGACAGGCCCTCTCTTGTTATCTTTCTTAAACAAATGTCTCCCACTGCATCATTCTTTATCATTTACTCTGTTTCATCCTTCATTATAGCACTGGCTATTAGCAGTTATATAATTCATTTGTTTGCTCTACTAAAACACAAGTTCTGTGAGAATTTTTATTGTTTTATGAACTTCTAGTTTTCTAGGATCTAGATCAATACTCATCTAATAAGTGTCAGGAACATAAGTGAATCAATGCATCAGTAATATACAATGTATGTTCAACTAATAGTTGTTGATTCAGTACTAAATGGGCAGTTTATTACATTAAACATCATGATATCCATATTACATTGATAAGGAGAACAAATTTGTTTTCAATACCTTTTAATGCCTGGATGTAAATTGTTTTGACCTGGGATCATAAACATGACTATAGCATAGTTCTTATGGTCAAAGTATTCACAATCTAAGAAAATAGCTAGATCATGTATAGGTATATTCCAAACAATGTGTGCCAGAAGATAAGAGTACCTTTGAAGTCTGAGATTACAGTTTCTTACATATCAAATTTTCTTACTGAATCTAGTAAAAATAATTCCATCACTGTTGCAGTGTGTTTATTGTTTTTTTCTTGGCATCTTTTTTTCTGGTAGATTGCATCTAACTAAATCACCCATAAAAGTAAATTCTCTCCCAAAATAGTCACCTCACAAGAGTAAATTTAAAATCCTGTCTCATGATGACCATACCAGTGGTTTCTGCCTATTTATAACTGGCTTTATTTAAAAATAAAATATATAGGTATCGCTCTGCATTCCTGAATCTGTGTATTTATGCTTTTAGTTCTTTCTACTAGGCAAAATCTTTTAAAGTATATTCTGGAAATAAGACAGAACTTAAGCAAAAATATATTTTAAAATCCATCGGAATTCCTTGTTTACATTGAAATAAGTTTATACCCCATTTCACCCTCCTCTAAGGGCAACATTATTATAATGCAAATTTACCACTGTTGAGATACCTGTTTTCATCATGATAAAAAAAATCATTAAGTATTCATTTTATAAAATGCAGTATCTCTGTGCCAGTCGCTCAAGTAATGCCAGAGCTAGGCTACCAATACTGCTATATTTACTGTAATTGAATTTCTCTAGAATAGCAAGCTGTGAGGACTATTAAGTGTCCAATCAGAAACTTCCCATATGTCTTCAATTAAAATGTGGCAGCTATGTAGGACAGATAAACATGCATTCCTTTAAGTTGTATGAAACTCCAAATATTTGCTTTGAAATGCAGAAGAAAACCAACTCTTTATAAATGTGGATATTCTTCTAAAATATCAATGATTATCTCACTTACTCCCTTGGAGTAAAGCAAGTAAAATTAATAGGGTTATTGGGCTTTTTTTTCTATCAATTGTTTACAGAGATTTTTAAACATTCTATGTATTGGAGTAAAGTTAAATCATAGTTACTAGTCATCATAATGCTACAATATGTGTGAAATCAAAACTGTGATAATTATCTGATAGCTCTTAGGGTCTGATTGCTTCCAGGAGCAAATCAGTGACCATGTGTAGCAAGTGTGTGTTTCATTGTTTGATTTTCAGATTTTTTAAATAATTTGTGTTTTCCCTGGTATTAAATATTTATTCTCATTTGTATCCTAGCAAAAAGAATTTTCTGCTGAACAAAAGACTGTGAATTTATATAGATTGGCTGTGTTTGTGGATGTGTGTGTCTGTTCACATTTTTTTTTAGCGTCTTTAGAATATGTAATTTACCGATAGCCCCAATGTTTTAATGTGTTCATTTGGACATAAAAGCCTATGTATGTGTATGTAAAAGTTACATGCCAAATGAATACAATAAACATTTCATAACATTATAGTGTCCCAAAATATCCGTAATTCACTTTCAAAGAATAAAATCTGGTTGTCATCCTGAGAGACTTGGTTGCTGTATTATAATAAAAATATATTTTGAAAAATTCAGAAATATATTAATAATCACTGTTTATAAAGGTAAGAATTTTTGAAAATTGTCTTTGTGGAGAAATTAAGAAAATAGGTATGTAGTGATTCTTGCTGGTCACGTGTTAACAGAGTCTCTTTTTCTTTGGAGTCCACAGATTCTAATTGCAGAATTTAATCATAAATTCTTTAATCTAACACATATATAATCAATAAAGCTTTTGGCATGTGATTGCACTTTTAAATTCTAAAAACCTTAAAGTTAAAGGAACATCAATATATTCATGTGAGATATTTTTAGTTCTGTTTCCCAACACTTCATAATTTAGGAGTTTTACCCTTACTAACAAAAATATTTTTTGGTCTATTATATCACCCTGATTGGGGGAGGGGAGAAGCACACTTAAATTTTTAATACAATGCTATGACTTTTAATCTTTTATAGGAATTTTTAAATTGTAATTGTAATTTTTTTATTTTTTATTTATTTATTTATTTATTTTAATTGTTTCTCAAAGTTTTTATCACACATGAGTGATGACTTTTTTAGATAGATTTTGTCTCCATTGATAATTTTTCTTCTTTCCCTGTTAATATAGTGAGTTACATTATTGCTTTTCAATTAGTGAACCAGACTTGCATTCCTTAAATAAATTCTGCTTGGCTATAGTATATAATTATTTTTAAGTATTTTTGAAATCATCTTGACACCAAGTAAAATAAAAACAGCACAAAATAAGAAAACTACAGACTGTAATTTTTTTATTAACCTTGAAATCACATAATGTACATCTATTTGATCAGAGATTATCCCATACTGAAAATAAAGTAATGCCTCCTAAAATAATTTCTTGAACACAGTGCAATTTACTCCTACATTGCTCAAAATGAAAATGTGTTCTTTGTTAACTGTGAAAAAAAGTAAACTTTTATTAGTTTTGTGTATTTTTATATATTTAAGGCATTTATTTTATAAACATTGTGTGCATACTCTGTGCCAGTTTTAAGTATGCAAACTCCATCCTTCTGGACTTTACCAATTTGTAACGAAGATAAACAGGTAAGGAAACAACCAAGGTGTAGTGTGGGAGGCAAATGGCAGAGGAAGCAGGAAATGTAGGTCAAGTACTTGGAGTGGGTCATCAGGATCAGCTTCTTTGAGGTGTTGATGTTTAGTTACATCAAGCCAGAAAGGTCATGGTTATCAGCTTATGAAAAAAGTGAAAGGAATGAAACCCTAGACAGAAAGAATTGCCCAAGTGAGAAGTCTTCAAATAGTGAGGAACATTTACTTTCTGCTTTCTGCATTCAAATAAAATCTCAATATAAGCAAGCACCACAAGCGTTCCTATGCACCATTGACCTCAGCATGATGCTTATTACAAAATGGGCATTTAATAAAGATTTGTTGAGTGAATTTAACATATACTGAGAAACACATTAATGCTTATCACCACGACTCACCATGATTCACCACGATTACTTCACTTGACATTTAAAGAGACTAGCAATTTTCCAAACTTCAGATATTTACATATTTTTATTGGTTTAAATTCTGGAATAATTGAGTAAAGTACATTCAAACATTATGACAATTGTTATATTGTTTTTTAAACTTCATTAATACATAACTGTATGTGCATTTACTAATATAAACTTCTACATCTTTCTCCTTAAATCTGTTTTTGGTGCATAAGTTTTATTTTTGTTATTTTAAGATATATAATGTACTTTTGAAGTTGATTTTAGTTTCCATGGATACCAGAAAAGAGCCTGAATAATGGAAACATTAAGCAAAAAGATAAATTAGTCCTTTAGGGAAGAATCAGTTTACCTAATTAGTTAAGAATGATTAGGGAAGAATCAGTTTACCAAACTTTAAGCTATACTGTGAGGCTATAGTAATGAAAACAGAATGGTACTGGCACAAGAACAGACCTGCCTTTTGATCCAGCAACCCAATCCATATCCATTTATATGGATAAATAACCAAAGGAAAAAAAACATTTTATCAAAGAGACATGTGCACTTGAGTGTTTACTGCAGCACATTAACAGTTTCAAAGATGTGGAATCCACTCAAGCGCCCACCAGTACATGACTAGGTTAATAAAAGGTGGCATATGTACACCATAGGGTACTAATCAGGCATAAATATATGTGGTGAATTAATGTCTTTTTCAACAATCTGGATGGAATCTTCTAATTACATCTTGCAAGAATGAATAAAAAAAACCACATGTTTTCACAATTACTTTGGAAATAATCATTTAACACACATGTACATTTTTTGGTAAAACTCAACGGAAATCAAGCAAGTAGGAAGATACAGGAGGTGAGGGGTAAATTCACACCTAATGGGTACAATGCACCCTATTCAAATAAGAGGCACATTTATAACTTTGACCTGAATTTTACACAAACAATTCATGTAACCCAAATATTGGTACACCTGTAATATTTTGAAGTATTAAAAAAGAGCAAAAATAAAAATATCAGTGTTTCTATTATTAAGCTTTCTTGTATTGTATAGTGACAATCACAAGAGAATTTTTAGTATTTTGACAGGTATTTTTAAAGGTCACATAACAATTGTAATTATGCTTAGTGGTTACTAAGCTTTCTTTGCATGATTTTAGCTTGTTGGGGTCTGGCCTGCATTTTTATAGTTCTGCACTGCCTTACAAAGTGAAGATTGCCTGTACTTATTTGTGACAAAAGTCTGTTAAGTCTATATATGTACTATTTTTTTCTGTATGCCTTTTTTGAGTCTTTTTGATAATTGTTTGCAGGTAATCTATCTTATAATTATTTGCAAATATTCACCTGCTAGTTTTATTTATATTCTCCACTTTTTCTAGTGTTTCCAATTTTCAAACTTACTGTTATTATTTTTTTCTTTTTCTATTTATATATTTCCTCTATTCCTCTTGATATTTTAAAAAAGTATTTGTATACTCTTTTGCTTTCACTTTTTCGTATTTCCTAATAAAGTGCCCATCAAAGTGCCTCTCACCTAGTAGAAACAATAAATATGTATTTGAATGTTAATTAAATTAACACACATTTTCATGCTCTTCTCTAATTTCCTTCTTTTTTAAAGTAAATTAAATTAGAAATCTTAAAATGGGGAATTTTTGCAGAATCACTGTGAGATTTAATAGAAGTCAGGAGAAAAGTTTTACTCATGCCTGTGATACTCATATAAATATTGAGACAGTCACATTACCCTCTGGATGAGTTTTTGTGAATTTAAATAATTTGACAGTATAATCAATATCCATTAAAAATGGCATAATTATATATTTTGGAACAAAATCTGTAGTATATTTTGTAGTGAACCAGCACAGCAAAGGGGAGTGAACTAGAGTGGAATTGGTGGGGAATGAGGAAAATATAGCATAGGGGAGGACATGGAAATGAAAGATGGGATGGCTGCAGACAGCACCAAAGCACAAAATCAGCTTTATTTTACGGTATCTCTACAGGGTTCTCTACAAGGAAGTAGCATAAACAAAAGACATATTTTTGGTCTTCCAATATGATTGGAAAGTATAAATGACTGGAATAGAGACAAATCATCTTGTTAAAGGTTTCTACTAAACTTCGTTCACATATGACAAGAAGTAAGAAGGGCAAGATCTCGAGGATCTCAGCATAGGTGACAAAACAAAGGAAGAACTATGTGACTAAGTAGTGACATCTGGCAGAGGGAGCATGAAGAAAGGAATATGGCAGTTTCGGGAACAGGAGAAACAGTTGGGGCTCAATCCCCGAATATTTCCTAGACTGTGAGGGCCCTACCATCTCACAGCCCACTCTCCACAATATTTTTTAACCACAAATAAGATTTTCATTATTATATGGCTATATAGTTTTCCCAAGACATAACTGATTCCCTAAAATTTTTCTTTCATTCTTTGTTCAGATATAGATATCTGCTGTGTTTAATTTTCCCTTCATTCCTAAATATCCTTGGAAAATAATTATAAATTAAATGTATTCTTCATAAGTGGCTTTGTTGTGCCAAAAATTGTGAGCCACGAAGGAAGAAGAACACATCAGATAAATTTAAAAGTGACGCAGTCCTTTATTTAGATGGATTGATTGGCTGCCCTGAGTCTGCAAGACTGCATCGAACAGCAGCCAAGCTTTAGCACTTGGGGGGTTTTAAAGGGGTTGGAGATAAAAGAGGGGGGTGAGTTCAGGGCTTCGGGACTTTCTAGGTGTTTAGCAAGCTGAGCAAGCTTGTTTACAGAAGTGGAACTTGGTGGTTATTGTGGGCAAGCGCAACCTGCTTCAGGTGCTCAATGGAAATTTCCACTGAGTGTCTAACCCAGGGATGGGCAAGGGGGGCTGCCATAAGGTGGAGTCACTGTGGTCCTAGTTTCTAGTAACTTTAGGCCTAACAGCTTAAGAAGTCAGGATTTAATAAAAGAAATGGCTGGTATATCTTTCCCAGGGAAGGAGTATAATATAGGGTACTTAAAATATTGGAAGTGTGGATAAGGGAAAATCAGTGTTTACAAGTGTTGCTACACATCAAGCATGAGGATGCTGCTTCTGCTGCTGGGATCACTGTGACACCTCTGGCTCCAAATGCTTCACACATCTGCAATGCTGAGTCTGGATGCCTTTAAACTCTCACTTCTTGTGGCCTTGTTCTTAGCTGAAGCAACAACAATGCCACTCCTGCTTCACTTTGCCCTCTGTAACTGAAACAAGTTAATTCATTCATTCGTACCTCTAATCCCAGCTGCAATACAGACCACAGAATGTAGTTTTTATACTTCTAAATTTTCTTGAATTGAAAAACGTGGAATGGTAAATATGTTTATTATACCATTATAGCAAGACTATAAAGCCACCTGCTAAGAGAGGACCTGCTGAGTTCGTGTTGGTGCATCAGAGGAAGCAGAGCTGGAGAACCAAATACAGCAGAGAGGGCAAGTGCAGCTGATGCTCTCCCTCCAGTGCTTAGTTAATTGAGGGAGACCACCTCATAGCCTTTGCCAACCCAGAACTACCCTTGAACCCAAAAGGCCCTCCTCTGGCTGCACTATGCCTCTGTCAGCATTTCACAGTCCCAAGGGTGACACAAAGCTCCCCCATTCAGAGATGAACAGTGACCCCTCATTTCCAAAGCCTTGACAATTTCATGAATGGGCTGTATTCCTTCATTTTTTTCCTCACCATTATACTCATTTCTTAATAGTTTTGAAATGTACCATTGCATCATGCACATTACGTGACATGTCCTGGAATACCCTCTCTTCTCCCATATCCCCACTCCCCACTCCTCTCTCTCCTCTTCTCTTCTACCTTATGGATTATAGTTATGTTTTGCCATTCATATGATTGTGTAGGTGGATATATATAGATTTCATAGTAGTATTGAGTACATTGGATATATTTTTTCCCATTCTTGGGATACTTTACTAAGAAGAATATGTTATAGCTCCATCCAGGTAAACATAAAAGATGTGAAGTCTCTGTCTTTTTATGGCTGCATAGTATTCCATGGTGTACATATACCACAATTTGTTAATCCATTCATGGGTCAATGGGCACTTGGGCTGTTTCCATGTCCTGGCTATTATGAATTGGGCTGCAATAAAAATTCTGGTGCCATTGTCTTTGTTGTAAAATAATTTTTGATCATCTGGGTATATACCTAGTAGAGGAACTGCAGCATTAATGCGTTCATTTTCCTTTCCTCTGGCAGAAGGGACCAGATCCATTCATTAATGCACTCACTC
The DNA here is from genome assembly GCA_963575145.1 of Galago senegalensis. NCBI lineage: Eukaryota > Metazoa > Chordata > Mammalia > Primates > Galagidae > Galago > Galago senegalensis. Next base: position 57,027 of record CAUYTI010048564.1, read on the forward strand.
ATCTTACTCCAGCAGAAGGGACTGTATCCATTCATTAATGCACTCATTCAACTTGCCCCTAGAGAATGGACTATATCTATTCATTTGTTATCAAGTCCTGCCCAAATGTAACTACAAAGGACCCAAAGGACTATATATACCCCTAGACAAAGACCCAAGGTAGAGAGGAGATATTCTGACGTAAATCTTTCCCTTTGCCAGGAGCTCTGGTGCTTTCTCTTTATTCCTTTCTGTAAAATAAATCCTGTCTTACCACTGATTTGTTGTCAGTGGATTCACTCTTCCAAATTCCAAGACCAAGGACCTACTGAAGAATAAATTCTGGTGTCAATAAGGGGAGGTTCCACATATATATTTTTAATTTATATTTATAATTTAGATATGCATATAGTTTATAGATATGTGTGTAAATTTCTTTGAAAATCTCAAGTGTGTGGGCACCTCATTAAAAAAAGCAAAATAGATTTTCAAGGAGTCTAAAAGTGCTTTGAACAAGTGTCTCAATGAATAGATTAACATATCAAACTTTAAAAATTGTACAGGAATTATATAGATCAGTGTGCTTTTCAGATGATTGACAGGCAGTGGTTTTAAGCTTAACTGTGATATTTTATAGTTATCCACAAAACTCCAGTGGCTGCATGCAGCTAAAAATTCAGTCCTTAAGACTTATATCAATAGAAGTGTCACTGGGAGGATTTTTGCTGAAACTTACTTTAACTCATCTATTATGATTAGAATTTGAAAAGGAGGATTTGGAATTTTCTCAGCTAGATATGTTATATATAGTGGTGTACTTCAAAAACACAAACAAAAAGTTTGAAATATGATCTGACTCATCAATGGGCATGATGGTTTGGGTTTGGGAACTGGGAATATTGCAAAGTGGGGTGGAATTTTAATAACTGCTTTGCTACTTTTACTGTTTATTTTGAGCAAATTTTTCATAAAAAGAGCTAGAGTGATAGTCTCAGAGATCAAAGTCCTCTTTTTATCAACTGAACAGGTATAGCACAGAGAGTAAAATTTTCCCATCTGCCTGAACCACTGCTCTGGAGATTTTACCTATAAAGGATGAGAGGATTTTTCAAGCTCGTTACCTTTGTTTTCCTCTTGGGAGGATTCTTCATTGAGTGGCACTCACACAGGCGATAATGTTTTTGAATTAACAAAACTACATACATTTTACTGGCTTTAAGCATTTTTCCACTACTATTTTACACGTATTTGAAAATCATTTTGGAATCTCCTATATATTTTAAACCTGGTATTTGTCAGCTTATATTAACATTTTTCTAAATAGTAATGTGAATCAAGATGATAACGTTAATTCCCTAAAATCACTTGACAAATTAACACTAGTGCTTGAGTAAATATTCATAAATTCTGATCATATAATGCAAGAGGAAGCAAGAGAATTTGCAATGGATTTGTAGGACATTATCAACCATGTAAACCACATCTCATCTGATCATCGAAACTACTACGATAAGAGCCTGACGGCAGGTGAATTAGAAAGTAAACTAACATTAATGGCTCTAAGCAACCGTGCTATACATTTCATATACAGTATATCGGTATTTAACAAATAAGTAAAATCTCTGTCAATTTTTAGGACGCACATCTCTGAAATTAGAGTGTATCTTACTATTGATGCTGTGTCACAATTAATTGATAGTGTTGAGTCTTTCTTAGGGGTAAATAAAACAATGGGACTACTTACAGTAACTGGTGTTTCCCATTACATGAAATACAATAGAATCTCCATAGTTGACCACCTCACTACATTGACCCACCTCCTTAAATTGACCTAATTTTCATGGACTGAACATACACGTGTATCAGTGCAGTAGGCCCAGTTCCTTACGTGGACGACCTCTGTATGTTGACCAGCTTGTTACAGTCCCTAGCATGGTCAACTTGCAGTCTACTGTACAATAACTCTGATTATCCTCACTCTGTAAGTAAGGAGAGTGAGGATGGGAGAAGAGAAGGAAAATTTTTCAGGTAAAATTTTTGGAAACTGGTACATCATGTAGCCTGACTCTGAATTTAGGTTAACATTATTATGCAGTTTATGCTTATACAAACATGATGTGTCAACATGGAGTACCATGTACGGCAATAAAGACACAATTGAATAGAAGATTTTCAAAACATGTTTAATTATCTCATCACATACTGTAGATAAAGCTGTCTAAAGGCAAACACGAAGACTGGTTTTAAACTCAGTAGATTTGGTCAAAGTCTATGCAATCATCAAATGTAGGTATATCATTGAAAAAGGATTTCTTTCTTTAATCAGGGTGTATTAAAGCCAGGTGTTCACCATTTAAAACCTGGAACTGGGGCGGTACCTGTGGCTCAAAGGAGTAAGGCACCAGAGGTGGCGGGTTCAAACCCAGCCCTGGACAAAAACTGCAAATAAATAAATAAGTAAATAAATAAACCCTGGAACTGATAATTTCAGAATAAAAAGTTTGAATGATTTTGCAACATTTATCATGTGCATAGGAATTACTATCCTGAAAATAAAAAGTTTGAGATGATGAGTATATCCTTTGCTGAGTCTTTTTGTACTCACCACAATGTTTCTGAGTAGTTTAAAAGATACAACACTCAGCAAGTGTTATATAGGTAGAAAGAGAGGATGGATGTTAGTAAGCACAAGAGATGCAAAACATCCTGATTTCTACATAATAAAAATCTAAAATGATACCTCAAATATTATTGTTGCTATTCTAATAGAAAATACTGGGGTATGTAATGCTTTGAGTACACAGATGCAAAGAGAAAAGTGTGGCACATCCATATTTTATTATTTGTAAACCTCAGAAAGTCATTATCTCCATTAAGGAAGGGATTCTACCCCCATAACTTTAACTGCCACTGTAACACTGGCTCCCAGCAGCATGGCTGCCACAGCGATTCTCACTAAGTATTGTTATCAAATGATTCATTAATCCTGAAATACAATTTTGAAGCCCCTGTGTTACAGAAAAGAAGAGAAGCCACTCTGGGTCACAGAGAAAGAAGTATCGGACCTTATGCAGCATAGTTTGGAACTATCAAGTCTCCTGAGTAGCTCTGTTACGTGTCAGAGCCTTCAAAGTGCAAGGCGCAGTGGCAATGAAGGTGCCTGTAGCTTAGACCTCTGGTATGAAAGTAGAATAGTAGTACTACAATAATTGCCAAAGGCAAGGAATAATTACTAAATCCCTAATATGTGACAGGGGCTATACAAAGGTTTGTTGAAACAGATGATACACACATATACACACACAGAGCCCCCAAATAAAAATAGACTAATAAGGAACATAGATTAGTTAAATAAAGAGTGTGAAACTTTGTGCTACAATTAGAGGCCCATAGCATGGTAATTATGATTAAGGGGAAAATTAATCATACAAGTAAATTAGGTTTTGAGAAATAAATTTGCCCACTGATTTTAAAGATATTTTCTGTTCTTTGGCATTTGGAAAGAAATTTTCAATGGCTATAGTTTTCTGGGTTGACAGGTTTTTTTTTTGTTGTTTTTTTTTTTTTTTGCTTTCAGTCCTTGAAAATTATCGTGCCACTTTTCACTTTATTGTTTCTTATGAATAGTGTCTACTGTCTTTTTAATTACTTTTCTCTTTTGGTAAGATGACGTTTTTCCCTGGACATTTTCAAAATGTTTTGCTTTATCTTTAGTTTTCAGAAGTTTAATTATGATCTGTATTAGCAGAGATTCCTCTGGATCTGCCCTGTTTGAGTTCAGTCTGTTTGTTAGGTCTGTAAGTTTACATCTCTTGCCAAATTTGGAAAGTCTTCAGCCGTTATTTCTTTGAGTATTTTTTCAGTCCTGCTGCTTTCTCCTGTCCATCTGGGACCCCAAAAATATGAAGTAAATATTTTCTTGTACTTCCAGAAGAACCCAGGTCTTCTGTTCATTTTTCATTAACCTATCTACTATATTCCTTAGATAATGTCTAATGCCTAGTGTTCCCATCACTGATTCTTTCCTTTGACTTCTCCATTCTGTTGTCAAATTTATTCACTAAGTTTTAATTTAAGATATTTTTATATGTCTTTTTCAGATTTAAAATTTTCATTTGGTTTTTCTTCTCATTTCTTTTCTGGTAATGTTTATACTATTTCGGAGGATTTTTATTTTTTTCTCCCCCCCCCCCGCCGCCATTGTGTTCATGATTGCTAGTTGAAGCATTTTAATCATGACTCTTTAAAATCTAATTTTATATTTGATTTATATTTTAGATTACATTTAACATCTGTGTCATCTTGATGTTGACATTTTTTGATTGTTTTTCTCATTCAAACTGATTTTTCCCCATTCTTGGAATGACAGTTTGTGCTTGAAACCGGAACACCATTGTATAATGTTCTGAGACTGGTTCTTATTTAAACACTGTGTTTTAGCTGGCTTTCTCAGACACTTCTCTGGCAGGAGAAGAAAAGGGCAGCACTTCATTTATGCCAGACAAATGTACATGTGCAAGCCTTCAATTTAGCCTTCATTGTCGTCAGGAGTGAGGAGTTTCTAATCACTGTGGGAAGGGGGACTGGAAGTCCAAACAGTCCACATGATTTCCACTGATACCCTGGTCAGAAGGCTCATTACCTGCCAAAAGGTATGACAGAGCTAGCATTGTATTTGGACTTTTCTGATACCACCCAAGGATGGTATTGTTATGTCTTATTTTAAGTTTGTGAAGGCTAAAATCTAGGCTGCACACTCCACCCCTGCTAATACAGTGAATATGGGGCCACACACAATATTTTCTGTAGTATTGGGCCAGATTAGATTGGTTATTATTAATATTTTAAATTTTTGGCCTTCTTAGACTCTTTCTTTATCCAGAAAGAACAAGCTTTGTTGGTTTTACAGTGTGTCTGAATGTGTGTCCGTCATTGGCATTTCTGAGGTTGTCAGCTGCCTTGGCTCTTAGTCTGGCATATGTGAAGCAAAAAAAAATCCCTCAAAAACTCACAACCATGTAGTTTCTCACCACGGAGGAGCTCTAGTTGGCCTGCCTTACCCTCTTCCTTTTTAAGAATCTTCTTCTAGTTCTCTTTGGTTCTGTTTTCATATAATGCCTCTTATTTTCAGTTGTACTTATATTTTCCAATTTTTTCTTAATAACATTCTGCAGTAAATCTATGCATAACAATTGGTAGCTATTCCCTCTAAACACATGTGTGAATACTGTTATTTTAAGCTATCTTACCTCACAAATTGTCTTTTCTAGGTGGCACTGGTGGTTCAAAGAAGTAGGGCGCCAGCCCCATATACCAGAGGTGGTGTGTTCAAACCCAGCCCTGACCAAAAACTGCAAAAAAAAAATTGTCTTTTCCAACTTGTCCTATGCATTGTTACAAGGACATCCTGCTATTACTAGAAAAAATAAGAAAGTATAACAGAAAAGCTTTATCTTTCCTCTACAAATTTGATCTATCTACTATTGTTTTTTGCCAGGTGATGAAACCAATATCTTCCCATTCAAACATTTGGATAATTCAAGATTATCATTGTTTTTCTTTAAATCTCATGACTTTCAAATTTGAGTGGGCATCAAAATCGTGTTAGCTGTGGGCACTGTGTTTAAAGCAAAATCTTTGGCTCTGCCTTTAGATTTCAGAGTAAGCAGTTTTATGAGGATGGCCAAGAGTAAATATTTTCCTAAAGTTCCTGGGTGACACTGTTTGAGGGACCACACATTGAAAACCACTGCTTTTATCTCTTCACATAAGTGGTCATCTTGATGTTTTAATTCTGTTAATGATATTTTTGTAATTCTCCTTTGCCTACAAATTAAAGTTGAAGTTACATGGTAAGGATTTAAAAACTTTTTTTTGCTCAGGTTCTGATTTCTATGCACATACCTCATAAGCACCATATTAAGTTACTTCCCTCAAAACACATTTAGCCCCCCAAGAGGTGACTAAGCCTTTCAAACACTTGTTTTTCAATTATGGTTCTCTTTTTGGAAAAATTCTCCACATCTAATTTAAATCAGACACACAAAAACCTAAAACTACGCACAGAAATGCTTGAGCTACTCTGAATTACAACCCTAGATTTTCATTTACATTTTTAGATATTTCCACTTGAAAATATTGCTAGCTCACTGGCTGCCCAGATTTAGCAAAGTTGAAAATGTTAAGTATCAGCCATCATTTATTCGTTCTTATTTTTCTATAAGAGTATCTAACACATTGTTTTAATAAATATTAATAGAATGTGGGCATTAATAGATTTCTATTCAATTGGAAAGTATAAACACTTCTTCAGTGCATATCTTTGTATATAGTATGAGCCCATCGACATGTGTACCACGATTTGAATCTACAGCAGGCACATAGAAAATCAGTTTCAGTTCCAGCCTTTAGTACTGTATATTCAGAGTGTGTTACTACATTAATAAAGATATTATTTCTTTCATTTGGTTAGAGAAGTCTGTGCATGCCCTTTGATCATTATTTAGAAATCTCTAAAATATAAGAATTGAATGACTCCTACAACAAAAGACAGTATGTATGGCACTTGGTAAATGCAGTAAGGCAAACTTTATACAGGATTATTGCAATAGTTATGGAAACTCACGCAATGAGGTTTTGCTGCAGGAGAGAGAGATTTGGCTCAACTCAACAGAAGAAATAGACACTTATATCCAAAAAGGTGGGTGAGGAACAGTGAATGGAAATTACTCCAGTGAAACATTCAGGCTAGGGGATTCTGACTAGACCTACTAACAGGATTCTTGCTAAATGCAGGCTAGGGTGCTAAGATATTGAAAGTGATGAATGAAGAATTTTACCAAATATCAACATGGGGGGTTTTCACTAGACTCAGCCAGAAGCTCTGAAAACTGAGTTAAGAAAGCCAAGGACAGATCCCAAGATAAGAGCCTTGGTGGGGTTGGCAGGGGAGTGGACCCCAACTGCAGTTCAGTCAAGAAGAACCTTTTAATCTCTTTCATAATAAACAAATATAATTAAGTAGGGAAGCATTTTCTTACACATATGGGGGCAGAATGAGCTGGTTTATCAGGTCATCGTGCTATTCCACTAAACAAAACTCCTCTAAAGCATGGGACATTAGAGTTGCTCAGGGGGATTAAGAGACATTCTGTCTCACAGCAAAAAATATGTTTCCATACCAAGAAAGCTAAACCGTGAATAGGTGCTGTTCTTAAAGTAGTTAGCAACATATTTTCCAGGAATAAAATCACTCTTGAGAGGTTTAAGCAAGTGGCTAATGTGGAGGAGCTTGTCCCAAAGAATGATTTACTTCTGATTGGAAATACCCTTGTTTATTTCTTTCTCTTTTTCCACAAAAGTCTCTTCTCAAATTACTTGATATTGAAAATAGTTTTACATTCAATTTTATTCTTCAGAATGAAAATTATCTGGCTTTTTAAAAAAATCTCTCAGTTGTGTTTTATTACAGAAGAAAATAGTGAATATTTTGCATGCTCTTCTACAGGAATTGTTTTCTTAAGAGGTCAAAGTCTCTGTTTTAATTTTGATTTCTTTTAATGTCTTGGTAGCATCTTGTTAGATCTTATAAATTATCAAAAATGTCAACTACCTGAATGTCTTTGAACTCCCTTAGAACTTCCCATCTGATAGTTAGTTCCTGATTATTAAACTAACTTTCCATTGATCTGTTTTGCTAGTGACTACCTCTATTTACCCACTCCTCTCCTAACTCCCATTCACTTTAATCTACTTTTTATTAGGAGTCATACAGACTCGGCCGTGTTCTCACCCTGTCTCCTGACAGCTGGCCTCCCAAAGCTTCAGATTATTGATTACTCTGTAGGGATAAATTAAGCTGAAGTTTTGCTCCTTCATTTATAATTTTATTCATTTTACACTTGAATTCAGCATTAATAACATTTCATAGAAATTATTGTCTGTATAATTGATGGGTTATTTACAAATAATTAATAGACTCAGGGAAAGGAATCTGTAGAAGTTATGTACCCCAATGAACTTGACCTTGAATATAATTTAAAGATGAGTGGGATGAAACTCAGAAATATTGAGATATGAAATAGGTATAAGCTATTAAGTTAGCACACAAATTTTTAAAAAAAGATCAGATTTTCTAATTGATGGTTTTAACAAACTTGGCATTTTACCACTATAAATAATATAAACATTAATAGCTAATATTATTTTCTATTCTCTCATTAAAGGGTTTTTAAAAATTTTTATTTATTTATTTAATTTTTGAGAGTCTCACTTTGTCACCCTTGGTAGAGTGCCCTGTGTTGTAGCTCACAATAACCTCAAACTCTTGGATTCAAGTGATCCTCTTGCCTCAGCCTCCTGAGTAGCTGGGACTACAGGTGCCTGCCACAACGCCTGGCCACTTTTTTTTTTTAGAGACAGAATCTCTCTCTTGCTCAGGCTGGTTTCCACCTCTTGAGCTCAGGTGATCTACTCCGCCTCCGCCTCCCAGAGTGCTAGAATATCAGGAGTGAACTACCACATCTAGCTACCATTAAATTTTTAATATCTGTACTATTATTGTTTATTTAATATAAAACTCTATTTTTTATATTTTTTATTTATTATTTGTCAATAGTCCTATGAGAAAACGGGAACTAGGCTTTCACTTTCATCTAAGCCACAGATATTGGTAGATTACCAAGTAGTTAAATATTGATAAGATATCAATATTTAAACATAGTAATATACTATTTTTTAAAGTTTTATAACTTTTATTTTCCTTTTCTCAATCAGAAAAGCCACTAATAACTTCTTTGAAATGGCACCAATATTTCCTTTTACAATTATTTTCAAGTTTCTTGCATTGTTTGTGTAGAGGAAGAAGGTATTCCCTAACTCTACTAGGACCACTGGCTGGCTTTGAAAATAAATAGACATGGACACATTGTCATGAGAAAAGCATACAATTTTTTAAAATAAGTATCAGATGACATAAGAATCTTTATAAGGAAATAAAAATTAAAAGGAAATTAAAAATCTGTGTCTTTTTAGCTAGGTTTAAAGAAGAAGGGAATAGTGTGGAGAAGTATGTTTGGACAAAAGAGACACGATCTAATGATAATAAACTGGAAGAATCTTAGAAAGGTCTATTTGTTCTGATTTTTCTGTGTTCTGTGTCTTCATCAAAAGGGATATTTTTTCTCTCTCAACAGGGAGGGCGTTTCTCTTTTTTTTAAGTACTAGGTTTTTTTAAATTTCAAATTAATATGAGGGTACAAAAATTTTGGGGGGTGGGGGAGTACACATTTCCACCACAATGAGGGTACAAATTTTTAAGTTTCATTGTTCTCACTTCCAAGACAAAGTTCAAATTGTAAAAGAACCCCTTACCCAGTAGGCATGTTGAACACTGTTCACATTGTATAATTAGGTGAGATCCCCCATGCCCTCTCTCTTCCACCCAGTTGTACTTCCATGTCCCTCCTCACTCTGCCTCCTTGCTAGACTATATTTGTGTTTTATTGTTTGTTTATATGTATGAGCATATAATTATTTATATATTGGTTTATATTAGTATTGAGCATGTTGGATATTTATTTTTCCATTCTTGAAATACTTTACTAAGTAGAATGTGTTTCAGCTCCATCCAGGTAAACATAAAAGATGTAAAGTCTCAATATCTTATAATGTGATTTTGAGGAAGGTCAGAGAATTCTTTCCAGGTTTTATAGCTTACTATTTGGAGGAGATGGTAGGGGAATTCCTTCTCTTTTTTTTTTTTTTTCTTTTTTTTTGAGACAGAGCCTCAAGGTATTCTCCCTAGTAGAGTCCAGTGGCATCACAGCAACTTTCAACTCCTGGGCTCAAGTGAGTCCCCTGCCTCAGACTCCCAAGTAACTGGGACCACAGGCACCCGCCACAACACCTGGCTATTTTTTGGTTGCAGCCATCATTGTTGTTTGGCGGGCTGAGGCTGAATTCAAACCCACCACCTTAGGTGTATGTGGCTGGCACCTTAGCCACTTGGGCCACAGGTGCCAAGTCTCCTTCTCTGTTTTAATGGAAGAAGGTGGGAAAAGATTGGAAAGACCTCTCTGTTTCTATTATCTCCTCAGTTACTTTGGGCTTAAAATACTCACTAGAATAGGTCCTATGTTTTGGGATAGCATGGCTTGAAAAATAAGTTGTAGAAATTGCCTAGTAGTGTAAGAGTAAATAATTTGAAATATTAGAGTATTGCTCTAGAGGTTCCCATTGGTTTCCAGACCCCGAAGTCCTCAATTTATAACTAACAATTGATTCATTTGTCTTTCACTTTGAAGATCTTACACAGTTTTCTAAGGATGATACTGACTTTCATGGAAATAAAAATGGCACTCACTAATAAGTATATTGAATTTAGCACCATTTTTACTGGAGAATCTTTCTTTTTTTCTAAAACCAAATCCTTACTAGTTTCCCAGGAATAATAAATGTCTCTCTGTAATTATGTTTTTTTATTGATTACTTGCCTTTACATGTGTTTAGGACTGACTCTAAATCATTCCAGCTCAACTGTGAGGCTAAAATTACATCATCTTGCTTTAGCTACACCGAAAGTTGTAGCTTTCTACTGCGTAGTTAAAATATTCCCATGAGAGGAATTCCATAAACTATGTCTATTAGTTGAACTCTAGATATAGGAGCACAGTTGATATCATTAGCCATGCTTTGAAATGCTGTTCTCTACAGGAATGGACTTCCTGAAAGCTTCTTCAACTTGAACATTTTCCAAAAGCAAACTTTTTTTTTGGTGGTGGGCCCAGAGCTGGGCTTGAACCCACCACTTCCAGCATATGGGGCCAGCACCCTACTCCTTTGAGCTATAGGCACTTCCCAAAGCAAACATTTTTAAAAATTTTCTCCATCTCTTTTTACTTAAATGGAATTGAACAGGACTAGATTTGTCAAAAAGATTTCCATTCAATTTTGAATTATGCATTTATTAAAAGTGTTTATTTTTAAAATTAAATCTTTTTTTTTATGACCTACCTATCTTTGGACAGAATATATATGTGTGGGTGTGTGTGGGTGTTTAATCCATTTTTGAAGAATGGATGGACCAATTTAGCCAAATCTCCTGAAGGTAATCTATGCTTATATAACTACATGTGCTGCTATTAGGTTACTAGAATATAATGCTATTTTTATAGATGCTTCCTCTTTATCTGGGATAGCTAAACAATTGCAGTATCATAAATAATACACTTGAAACTCACAACTTATAATTTTAATTCAAAATTGGTTTTGGCAAAATTAAGAAATAAAACAGTTGGAAAAGAAACAAATTACGTTTCATTTTCTCCTTTATTTTTTCTTAGAAACAAATTAATTTGTTCAAAGATGAGAAATAAGAATGAAAGTGCTATCATTTATATTTAAATCAATGAATATTTCTCAAAATGTCCTCTGCCAATGTCTTCAGAATCATAGGAGGACTGGTTAGAAATGCTAATTATGTGGCATGAGCCCAGACCTACTGAATTAGAAACAGGTGTTTGGGCCCAATATTCTGGTCACCAAGCCTGACAGGTGATTCTAATATAGTGTAGTTTGAGACATACTAGCTTAAATAAAGAAACAGCTCTTAATGAGAATGTTATTCTCACAGAGTTAGAAACAATGGTACTTCATTCTAAATGCAAAACTGAATTTACAGAAAAGAATTAAAAATTTGTTTTTAAAAAGGTGCATAACTTTATTCTACATAAAAAATGTTTTTAGAAATTCCAAAATGTGTTTATTTTTCTATAGTTCTTAGAATGATTATAATTCTGATGAAAGTTGTATGGGGATTTGAATATCAGAGGTCTGTGATGCTCTATGCTTTTTGAATATCATGACGTCAATCATATTATCAGTTATGCATAATTATCAATGAACAATTACTACTCAAATGAAAAGGTATAGAAATTAAAACTTAAGTAAATAAATATTTAGCAATTGGCTTCTCAGTGAAGAATTTGAAAATGTGACTTATTTTCTTGGCTTTGTTAACAGTGAATGTATTAGCTGTGCTCTAATAAAACTCACATTTTCCTTTCTTTGCTTACTAAATGAGCTATTCAAAAGGCAAAGATCAAGAGCCTTGCTTAGTAAACAAGAATCAACAAACTCACAGCAGGTGTTGCCAGGGTGATAGTCAAATTTCACAGGGAAACAATTTAAACATAGAAAAGAAAACAAGACATGGAAATTATTAGTTTAAATTTATTATGCTTATGGATTTTTTTCATGAAATCCATGGTCTTTTGAGGGTAATTATTATAATTTTTATTTGATATACATAAATCTATTTTTTTAACTTAAGGCTAATATTATTTTATCGAGTACTGTGATACCCACATAAAGGATAGATACATTGAAGTCAAGGCCTTCTTATAATAAAGTCTTAAGAGAAGCTATTAAAGTTGACTATCAAACTGATCGAAACCTCCATGAGCAATGAAAGAAAATCACAATGGGAGGCACACCAGTATAGAAGGATAAGTTTTTATTCAGTAGCCATATATTGACCATTTTCTCATGCTACAACAGAGTGCTCTCAAAGCACAGGTCCAATGTAGATGGTAGCAGCATTATGTGGAAGCATACAAAACATGATAAATGATAGCCCACAGGAGTGCAATTCTAGATCTATTGAATCGGAAACTCTAAGGCTAAGACCAGCAATCTGCACTTGTTAAAATCATGTGCAGAGGTTTCTAAAATGCATAAAATTATTAGCACCTATCTCTTAGAGTGAAGCATTATGATACAGGGTGAGGTGGCACCACGACCTGCCACCTTAGCCCTGGAGGTGTTGATGCTGCTGCAGGGGATGGAGGAACCAGCTTGCTGGAAGGGCCCACACCTGCAGGGAGACACTGGCGCCTTGCTGTCTCCTCCATGTGCACACCTGACTGGTCAATTTCATGTCAGTTTCCAAGGCCTGAGAGCTCATTGGATAGTGGCTGTAACTGACTCGGACCCATGCCCTAAAAGTCAACATTGAGTTCCAGCAAACAACCCCCCTGCCACTATATAAGCCCCTGAGCAGAGGGCCCAAAGACAGACCTAGAAGAGGGAGCAGGAGAGCTTACTCCCTTCCTGGGTTCTCTCTGCCAGGAGGTTTGGTTTTTTGTGGTGGTAATTTTTGTTTCTTTGAGTATATCCTGACTTACCATTGATGCTGTGGGCCAGGGGCCCTCAAACTTTTTAAACAGGGAGTCAGTTCACTGTTTCTCAGACCATTGGAGGGCTGGAATGAAGTTCCCGGAAAAGTCAGCTGCTAAGCAGGGTAAGCAGCTGCAGCAAAAAACACCTGGCAACACCCAGCAGGCTGGATAAATATTCTCCATGGGCCTCATGTGGCCCATGGGCCATAGTTTGAGGACACCTGCTGTGGTCCATCCATTCGAATCACAGAGATCAAGAACCTGAAGATCCAGTATCAATTATACTAATTTCTGAGTATTTCAAGATAGAAAGGGAGGAAAGAAGGGAACAAGAGGTGAAAAAGGGAGAGAGAAAGAAAGAATGAAACAACATGGGCTGATAAAGTATAAATCTTACTTTATTTTTTTCTTTCAGTTTATGAAAGAGGACAATTATTATGAAACAAATGTATAGGATTCAAGAAAGATATGTACTGGGGTCTCTGGTAACACTATAGGATGGTTAGTAACTGAGAGTTAGTGATACAGGACAGGTGGCACCAGGACCTTCCACCTTAGCCCTTGCAATGTTGGTGCTATGGCAGCCAGTAGAGGAATCAGAGGGCTGGAGGGTAGGTAGGGGGGCCTAGGAGGCTCCAATAGCTGGAGGGGCCAGACAACTGCTGGGAAGACACCTGAAGCCTTGGTGTCTCCTTCCCAGGGCCACTTCTGGCTGAAGGGGAAACACCACCTTTTCTAGGGCTAGTCAAAGTTTCTAAGGCCTGAGCAGCCCCCCTGCTGCTAAATGGAAGGCTGAATACCACTTTAGAGGACCCAGGCACTAAAGGTAACAACTGAGTTCTGGCCCCCTGCTGCTAAATGTAAGACTGAGCCCCCACTGCTAAATGTAAGACTGAATATAACTTTAGAGGACCCATGCCTAATTGTAACCATTGAGGTCCAGCAAAATAACCCCCTATGACTATATATATTATATAGTATTTATATATATATGCAGAGAGCCCAGAGACAGACAGAGGGAGCAAGAGAGCTTGTTTCCCAACCTGGGTCCTTTCTGCTAGGAATTTGGCATTTTTGTATTCTTTGTTTCTGTAAATAAATCCTGTCTTATCACTGATCTGTGGTCTGTGGATTCATTCTTTGAATCATGGAGACCAAGAACTCAAAATACTGGTATCATATTTGGCCACCATGAAGGGATTGAAGGGGAAATTCTGGTATCATTAGCAGAGAAAGCTATACTTTAATGAGAGGCTGTAAAGTCAATTGCTAAATAAATTTCAAATACAGGTTTATCTCTGACTTTACATATTTCAGATCTTTCCTTCTCTGCCTCAGTTTAAGTTATTTTCCATATTTGGTTTAGTAAATAAATTACGATTCCTTATTATTTGTACAGAAAACAGTGTTTATCATCATTATTATTGTAATAAATATAATCAAAGGCAATTGAGTGGGTATAATATGTTTCAAAGAACTTCTCTCTGCTTCAATTTAGCTTTCAAAGATCTGCATATTAAAAAGATTAGTTATAGTTTTGCTTTGTCATATAAGGAAATTGAAGCATGAAAAAAAAATATTGTCTCGCTACCTCTGGGTGTTGGGGTTACTGAAAGGTAGAACTGAGACTTAATACACATTCTCTCACCATGATCTCTAGAGTCTTCCTCATAGACATTCTTGTTTTCTGCACACTGAAAATAAACCCAAATTTTGTCCACAAATAAGGAGTTAAGGTTCCATTTGTCTTATAAAAATGCAACAAAACTACAATGAAACACTGCATGTAAAAACATTTTCAATGTTAAGATAAAACAGAAAGAACAATTTATTATTAAATAGTACAGAATAACTCATACAGCCCAATATTTTTCTTTATGAAGCAGGCAAATTGACATAAAGCATATGGGCTTTGTAGTTGAATTGTTAAACATCTATATTTTAGAAAGATTGTGTCTCTTATAATGCTTAAAGCATGCAAACACATAGTTAAATTTTGAGTTTAATTATTATCAAATATTTAATTTCCTAAATTTAAAATGAAACTCAATGAAATTAAAAGAAAACTAGCAATATTTATAAAAGCTTAATATATATTACCTCAATTGTCCAATATCAGGAATTTTAACAATTTTCATTTAAAGTACATAGAAAGTTTATATATATATACACACACATACATATATGCATATATATATTTAAAGGCTTATTTGGTAATTCATGTGCTACAAATATTTCTATATACATTGATGTAATTTGAAATACTTATTAGTGAATTGCTTGTCCTCAGTATATGTTGACATTAACTGCTTATTATTTTAGAATACTGAAATTAAATGGAGAGAATTTGAGGCTCTGAATGGGTCATTTATATTGAAGTAATTAGAGGAGAATACTATTTTTAATTTTTAAAATGTTCAAAGTTAAAATTTGTTTCATTATCAAATTAAGCATAAAGAATTGAAGCAAATTTTGAAAATTGAATGGTTTTCTCTAAATTCATGAATGTCAACAGGATAATGCTTATTCAGCATCTATTTGTTTCACTATATTCAATGTAGATATTGTATAGAGTATATGAATGTAAAATTAAATATATGCAATCTTTTTAAATAATCAGTTTAGGACTGTACATTATTTAAAAAGCTACTTACTCAAAGAAGATATTAAATCAATTTTTGCCTGCTCAGAGCAAAAAGCGAGACCTATCTCTACCAAAAATTAAAAAAACTGAGGCAAGATGATCACTTGAGCCCAAGAGTCAGAGGTTGTTGTGAGCTATGATGCCATGGCACTCTATCCAAGGTGACAGTGTAAGCCCCTGTCTCAAAAAAAATAAAAGATTGCAAATGTTAATACATTTACTTTGCATTATGTAAATATCTCTTCTTTTCTACAATTTAAAGTAATTGATATATTTTTCTGGATTTAAGAAAATTTTAATAATGACATTTTCATATTTTGGATAAAATTAGAAGTTGAATGTCAGTAAGGGTTTTTAAAGCAAAACAAGTGAGCATGCCACAATAAGTATGTGTTTGTGTTGTATGTGCTGGTGGGGGGGGGAAGTTACCCCTCTGATTCTAGTTCAAATTAATAACATCTTGAGAATTACCTGTAAGTTTCTGGACCCTTGCAAAATAAGTTTATCCATTGATTTTGTAGTACTGATGACTAAAGATAGTTCATGATTGGTAATGATAGGTAAAGATTGTTGGTATTTACCATGAACTTTACCATCTTGATAATTTTGTAGTTCTTTAAAAATTCAAATTTATGCTGCATTTTGTACTGCTGCTAGAGGAATCAGTCCATTTAAAACTTCTTTTCTTCACCTATTTTTTGAGCCTTTTTCTTCAAAAGTTCTATTTCCATGCATTAGCTTTTTACTATTATTCATTATAAGGTAAAAGGCAAAACAAAACAAACAGAAAACCTTTAGTCTCATCAATAAGATTAATTGTATTACTTCCTTAGTTTAGTGGGTTGAATGATTTTCCCTCAAATGATATGTCAGCTTGGAAACTTAGACTATAACCTTGTTGGCCATAAGGTCCTTTGCAGGAATAATTAAGGCAGTTAAGGTAAAGATCTTGGTAAGAGATGATTTTAAATTGGGGTGGGCTCTAAATGCAATGACAAGTATTCATATAGGAGCCAGAAAAGAAGACGACAGAAACACACAAGGGAGAAGGCCATGTAAACATAGAGGGACACATTTGCATCTACCAACTAAAGAATGCCAAATACTGCCCACAGGCACCCAACCTTAAGAACTGGAAACATGAAACAGATTCCTTCTCAAAGGCTCCAGAAGAACCAAACCCACCATCTTGATTTCAATTTGTGCCCTCCAGAGCTGTGAGAGAATAAATTTCTTTTTGCCAACCCACCAAATCTGTGCTGGCTTAATGTGTCTCATTATCAAGAAAATATATATACAGATTATGGCAGTACTCAATACTTTAAAAAGTCCCAGCCCATCATTAACTGCCCACAAGTATATGTCTAAGGTTGTAAATTGAAGCCCTATTACTTGTGCATTAGAAAAGCTTATCAGAATCTCTATTACCAAATTATTACTGAGGAATCCTAAGCCCTCCCTCCCTTAGACTCGCCTCAATTTTGTTGAATTAGACAGGGTTCATTTGAAAAAAAAAAATCAGAAACCACTTTAGGTATTTTAAGAAGAATGCCATCTATAAAGGAAATCAGATGCTCACAATATTGTTAGAAGGTGAAGGCAGAAGGTTCTTGTCTGAATCTGCTTGAATAACTTTTACTATAATTAGACAATAACCTGCTGAGGGAGCTAATATGTGCAGCAACCTTTTGGGTTATGGTTAGAGTAAAATCTTCACCAGTCCTTTGCTTCTTAATAATCAGGAAACTGGAGAGTGGAGACCTATAGCGTTGCTTTAAAGAACACAGGTCAAATACTAATAGCTTATAAGCCGCCATAGCCGAAAGCCTTACTTTTGCCTTTTTAATCAATTATAAATGCACCTACTCGGCAGAACCCAAGTCAAGTCTAGAATTCTTGCCACAAGGAATTTTGTTAAATGTGTATTTCAGTTTTCTATCCACTCTGCACCTAGAATTAATACTGAACCCCTCCACACACACACCCCCAAGTTGGTATAATGCTCTGCTATTTATATCTTGAAATTCTTAAAAACTGAACAAGAAGCCCAACATATTTATTTTGCATTGGCCACGCCCCTCCCCAAATTATGGACTGGGTAATACCAATAGACTATACAACTCTGATGTGTTACCAGATTCCAACATTGCAAGGGCATTTATTAAGCCTTTTCTTTTGTCACGCGTATCTCTAAATTCCAAATCCATAAATTCTATTGGTTATTTAGTCCCTTTATGCTGATTATTAGCTGAATTAGAGTATGTAACACCTTCCCAGATTCCGAGACTTGGATGTCTGCCAGCATCCACTTGTTAACCTTTGTCTGGAGTTCCATGATACTCCTAAAATCCAATGACTCTATACTTTACCCATAGCTATACTATCCCAATGCTGAAAATGTCCCTCTTCAGACTTTCTTTGCTCTCTCATACCCAATTCAACTTAAAAGTAATGTCGTCCCTTAGAATTTAGATATATGGTTTAATTAAATCATTAGTGTGAACTTTCTACCACTGACCAAGAAAAATAGTTATGCACTCAGGTGAGCCCTGCCACACAGCAAGTGGAGAGTCACACGTTTGAGTCTCTTTAAGTTCATTTTACATCTAAAGAAGGATGGTGTGTGTGTGTGTGTGTGTATGTGTTAGAGCTACATAAAATGGGGAACCTAGACTTTGGTTTAAAGCCAACCAGTTAGAGAATAAGGAGACTTTAGTTCATGTGCCAGTTTTTTTTTTTTTTTTTTTTTTTTTGAGACAGAGCCTCAAGCTGTCCCCCTGGGTAGAGTGCCATGGCATTACAGCTCACAGCAACCTCCAACTCCTGGGCTCAAGCGAGTCTCCTGCCTCTGCCTCCCAAGTAGCTGG